>BGPR01004725.1:69510-106381 GCA_013235015.1 Araneus ventricosus
TATATTATTATTATTATTAAATAATTTATAACTTGGTTATTATTGAATATATATTATTATTATTACTCTTCCCATTCCGGCTGCTTTTGCCGGCAACTATGATCATTGCAACAATTATTTGATTTTTAAAAAATCTAAATCTGATAATATTTAAAATATAATCTCTAAAGAAAAGAAAATGATAATGGTCACAAGAAAAATGGCTTAACCCAGCAACAGTTTTGCCCGAGCTCCTCTCGTGCTCGTTATTTTTAAACTTATAAACTAAAATTATATCATCCATAGACGTTATAACACGATACAAAAATGACCGGTAATCTATTAACATCTCAAAACTTTTATGAACATGTAGTTGAATTAATACGACAATGAATTCCCCAAACAGAGGGAAGGTCATCTAATTAGATACCACAAAAAACCACACTGTTAAAGAGTTAATTCTATCTAAAATCATATGCTCATGAAAAAATCAGGGAAAGCAGACTGGGCTTATCATTTTCTCATATTTGTCGATCAAATTAACGACCATATCAAGTAACTTTAAGACCCTGTACTTATGGTTTCTAATAGCTTGGCAGGATCAAAATGTTTAAATGTCCGTCACAATTAGTTCCGTTTCATTTAAATTTGATTACCGTAAAATTCAGAATTTACTAAGAAAATGCCCGTTATCGATAATTAAATAAATCCCACAGTGGTATCTCCTAGTTGGTTGTGTACTTGTCACAGGAAGCAAGCACAGAGTTAAGCTGAAATCACAGTGAAGAACATTTTCGCATTTTCATTCAGCAAAATAACGACAGGATATTTAGAAAACAATCAAAAAGGAGGAAAGAAAATAAAAATAAGGTGGTTTAGATAAATAGCTAATAAATTGTTGGAATGGAAAAATTAAAATGTGGTGGGTATAACACAAACTATAAAATTTTATTTCATTTCTTAATTAATGTAATATAAATCTTATCTTGACATTTTACTTTCTCGTATGCGAAGTATACAAAGAGAAAGTATTGTAATCGTCAAAAAATTCGAACTCGAGATTTTGCCGAATCTCTACGTTTTAACATCCCTTAATCCGAAAAACACAATTTTGGAATTATGTCTGTCGGTCTGCCTGTGTATCTGTCTGTGAGAACGATAACTCGAAAACTATTAGAGCTACGGGGATGAAATTTGGTAAGCGATCCATAATTTGTAGCTTTCTATCAAATTCTGAATAAAATGCGTCTACGGGAAATCTGTCTGCCCGTCTGTCCGCGATCATGTGAACTCTATAACTCAAAAACTTAAATAGCTAGATGGATAAAATTTAGTACACAGTTTTATCATCAAAAATGTAGCTCCGTATGAAATTTTGTGCCAAATCCGACAAAGGGTTGACCGTCTGTATAATCGCATACTTCTTCATACAATCGTCTGTATGAACGCCATAACTTCTTAACAAAATAACTTAGATAAATGAAATTTCGTATGTAGTCGTGAAACCCCAATTGTTGATTTGTCTCCAATTTTCGTTTAAATCGGTTAAAAAAAGGCGTTGAAATTTCATATTCGGTTTTTTCCTCATTCTACGACGTAAAAAAAAAAGGTGCGAACACTGGAGCGAGTGTTTTCCCCTACCCGTGTTATTCGTATGCGAGAAAGTTTTTGGAGGCCACTCCCGTTGGTTTTATTGACAATCAAACCGATGTTATTGAAGAGGTGATTCCTGAAATGTTACGATAGCGTAACTATAATTTTCACGCGATACTTTTTCGGGAGCTATTACTGAGAAATTTTAGGAAGACTTCGAGATTTCATTTTAATTCAAGTTAATCAAAGACAATGATAGTGCCACAATTCCCGTGTTTGTTGTCGCGACGGTTGGTATTGATGCAGTGGTCATCTGTTCGCAAACCTGGGACTTTTCCACTAGACCACCGCAGCCAGTCTCCAGTAGACAGTGCTTCCATTAATAATCTTCTCAATTTTATAAAATTGATTATCTTCTCGATTTCAGTCTCTTTATGGATATAATTATATACACTACTTTCACATCTCTTACATTCAGCACTATTTTTCTTTCAAGCTTTATACATTTTAAAACAACCAAAAGTTTGTTTCTTTTGTTACAAAATTTCTCAACGCAAAAATACAAAGGAAAGGAGTCGCCTCAAATTAGAACAACCCGCATTATTATTTTTTTTCCTTTATATATATATATATATCTTTTATTTTGTTTATTTATCATTTAACACTTGTTTATCATTTGATTTACTGATTTTCCTCATATGCTGGTTCTATATATGCAGAAAACCTAAATAAGGTCACAGCTATCTACAAAATCATGGTTACTCCACAAATAAAGATTAAGTAATGAAAATCGAATAAGACGAAAACTGTACTGAGCATTATTTCATTAATTTCAATGAATAATTTCTTCTCTGCCTATCAATATATGGGATCCAAATCCCCATTACAGTTTCAGTCGCACCCTCACCCAACGATTTTATTGAATTTTGATAACCTTATATATATATTTAAACTCTAATACAAAAGTAATTGCCACTTTCACTGGAAGAAGTCCGGATTCGGCTGTAGGTGGTTGTAGAATTCGGGACTTTCCCCTTTTCGAAACTACTATAAAAGCTCGCTGCGATATTGAATATATGTATATACAGTGGAGTCTCCTTATAACGAAATCGCTTGGTTCCAGTTGAAAAATTAGCTATAGAGAAACTTTCGTTATACGGAGATTAGAGATTTTTGCAGTTATTTAAGTAAATGTTTCAAACCTTTTATTAGGTGCGATAAGTTCAGAAGTATTTAATTACGACTTTCAATTAAAAATGAAGTAATATATATTATAAATTTGTTAAAATTATACTAATTTTTATTGTATAAATAAAATGCTCAAAAGTGAAGACAAATTCACCAATTTAGAGAATAATATGTACTAGTAGGTATTTACGTTTATTTTACTTGAAAAACTCCGTTATTTTATATTGCTTTGCATTTCGTGTTAAATTTTCACAAAAATTTTCACATTTTATAAGTGAGCTAAAAATAGAGTCGGGCACATTTTCTTCCAATTGGAAACCTCTTTTAATGGTTTCGAATGATTGTAGCATTTCAGTCCTATGTGGTTTTGGCTGTATCACGTCTTCATTTTCGGAATAACTGTCATTTTCCTTTCCTTTATTAACTTTTCAAAATCTCTTCATCTGTAGGATATGAAGCAGTTAACAGTTCTGCATCCACTTCTAAAATGTCGGAGAGAGTTGCATCATCTGTTATTCTTCCATTCCCTTCTACTGTTTTCCATTTTTCTTTCAAGTCGGCCAAGATCGCATCTTCATCGTCGGAATCACTGCCATCTGTCTGATTACTGAAGCCTCCTCCTTTAAAGCAATTACGGATTGTTTTAGCAGTTGCATCAAATTTCCATACTTTATAAAGTTCTGCAATTTCTTTTCGAAGATCGATGTTTTCTTGAACTGTTTCATTTTTTTCAATTGCACTGATCATTTCTTTAAAGATTCTTTTCCTATAGTGCATTTTTAAATTTTTAATTATTCCGAGATCCAGGGGCTGCAAATTTTTGTGCAGTTAGGAAGAAAGAAAATGACACTAACATTTTTTAGCTTTTCTCCACAATCTTTTGAATGAATTGGATAATTGTCGATTAATTAAGCAATTTTACGGTGTCGTTGTCCCATTTGCTTGTCCAATGCTTTCAACCATTTGCCAAACATTTCAGACGTCATCCACGATTTTTTGTTGAATTCGTATTTAACTTCTAAAGATTTTATTCCTTTGAAGCACCTTCGAGATTCACTTTTTCCAAAAACAAGCATCTTTAACTTTTCCACGCCAGTCATGTTGGCACATAACAAAATTGGGAATCTTTGTTTGCTTTTCTTTCCTCCGAAACATTTGTCTCCTTTAAAAGCTAGCGTTTTTGTAGGGAGAAGTTATCGCTGGAATGAACAATGCGAGTGGTTGCACGTGTGAGCGATTTGTTTGCACAGAAATTAGCAACTTTCTTCAAAAATGACAAAAATCGAAAATATAAACGTCTGAAAAAATTCGTTATAGGGAGACAACCACTTCGTTATATGTAGAATATTTTGAATGTTTTTCAACATTCCGATTAAAAATTTAGTTATAGGCAGAAATTCGCTGTAGGGAGATTTCGTTGCAGGGAGATTCTACTGTATATTGATTTAACCTGGCTAAGCTTGTCCACAACCGAGCTACTAATTTAATTGTTGAACACTCCAAATATTTAGATTGCCTTTTTTCTGTAGTTTTGATTGCAACAGAGTTCATTTACATGCTAACATTTACATGTTTAAACTTACCATTTGCTCTTAGTATCTATAGTATTTTCAATATTTAGATTATATTTTAGATTTGGTTATATTAAAAATTAAGTTTTTTCATAGATAAGTTAGAGTTTTTCCTCATGCTACTTGCATGTATTAAGCACTATTACTCATATGATCATAATTAAAATCTGTTTAATTAATAAACTTTTTGTTTTTGTATTGCATTTTTGATATGATTCCCAAGTTAATTTGCCAAGAAAACAATTTATACTATCACAACCGTCAAAATTGCAAAAGCGCGTGAATAAAAGATTTGCTGAAATAATGAGATGTTTAAATTTTATTTACAGCAATAAAAACATTGTTAAAATTCAGGTTTTAAAACATTTTGAAACATTAATTAAAATTGAACAAAATGTAGCATGGAAATAAGATTGGTGTCGATGAAAAGCTTATTTTTTTATCTTTAAGATGATGCAAAAATGTTTGTTTTTGTGATAATAGGATCCGAAGTTATTCCGAAAAAACGATAAAATTTAAAGTAATTTTTAAATAATTTAAATTCTAATTAAAATTTCGAAAAATCCTTTCTTGGTGAGCACCTACTCCCCAAGAAGCATCCGCTTGCCAAATTTCAAGTTTCTAGTCCCAGTGGGTTGGGAGATTTCGTGATGAGTGAGTGAGTGAGTCATGATATTTGCCCTATATATAAAGATAAAACTAATACATATATCTTGCCTGATTTCTATTGTGACACTTCATTCTTTTATAGTCCCATCATCAATTTATCAGTTTATTTTTAATGAAAAGTTCAGAAAATCACTTACAAAAATTCGAAAGAACAGAAACCAACCGAGCCTGAAATTACCTGTTCGAAGAGGTCAGAACATATGAGGAAGAGCAGGTATTTTTAAATTAAAAGTGTATTTTCAATAGGATGGGTGAGGTAGGAAGTAAGCATCTTAAGAACTTCCGGCCTGCCCTTCAGCCACATATGGCTGGACAGTTAGGAGTCTACGATATTTTATGATGAAATATCAAAAAAGCTATACAATTTGGACACCCCTGTAGGTTTGCAATAATCTCAATCGATTTCTTAATTAATAAAGGGACAGAAAATTCTTTCGATTAATAAATATCTTCATAGATATCTTGGAAAGTAGAATTGAAATTCAGCAATGAATGAGGGTAATGATGATTTTATAAAGGTGAATGATATTGCGATATATGTCAAGTATTGATGAGAAGTAAAATTGTTAAATTTATGGTTCAGTAATTTTTGGCCGAAATGGGGAAAGAACCAAGCAGAAGTAAAAATATTAGTACATGCATTAAATTAACAGAAAATAATAAGTTTTTAATCTAAAATCTGAACATCCTGAAATGAATCTAAAAGGTTCATGAACTTGAGAAAACAGGTCGCTCTTTTTATTTTCTTATTGTGTGCAGGAACAATGTCCTCTTTTTTTACGTAATTTCTTCGAATTCGAGAAAACTGTGTGAAATTATAAATAAGAATAAACTAATTGTAAAATAATTCCAACGGAGTTTAAATTTTGCTTAGGTTGCATTTGAAAACTTTTGATTTTGGTATGTAAATATCAGAAAATATATTTTGCACCTTTGCATCTCAAAATATCATGCATTTCATTAGTCTTGACTTTCCAACTAAATGTTAATTCAGCCTTTTTAAAAAAATATCAATTTTATATCTATAATGCAAATATATATGTTGCACCCAATTTTGAAATTATATGGTGCAAAAATATAAAATTCTTTGTGTGACCAAAAGCAAGTTTTTCATTTCAAAATTAATACATAAACGACTTTTAAGCTCCCCCCCTCTTTATCCGATTAGTAGAGTAAATCTGTATAAATAATTGTAAGGAATGCAGGGTAAATTATTTTAAAATTAGTTTCCAGCTTAATATTTTAACTGAATATAAAAATTTCTTTATTAAAGATAATTCTGTTGATCAGTTATTAACTGATTCAAAATAAACTGGAAAAAAAATGTTAACGATACAAACATAAATCACTGTTAGGTGTAAGGTCAAATGATTGAATATTGATTGCTGAATGCATAGTTAAAAAAAATAATAACTATCCGCCTTCAGAGACCAGCTTGTTCGCCGGGAATATAATATGAATTGAATCTCTTGTGCATAATTTGATATCCATGGTTCCCTTAACAAAGTCATTTTGTATAATAACGACCAACAAGAGTTCCTCTAATTTGGCTGCAAAACCGGAAAAACCAGCTGGAATGGTCTCCCCTAAACTTTCTCGTATACCTTCCCAAAAAGTTACTGTCCCCCCCCCGTGTGGATGAAAAAAAATAGAACCTACTGTAACCCAGAATCCAATGACTATCAGAAGGTTTTTCACTGTAGATTATAGTGATTGTAAAATATTTAGGTAAAGAATCAAATTCAGAGAGATGCGTAGCGATTAAAACCTATCTAGCACACATTTCCACTCTTGCCGGCTCAAGGACAAAGTGACGTAATCCTTCCGCATGCACAGAGATTGCTACCAGTACGCATGCGTATGGAGAAACGGACTAGAAAAATTAATTATGCAATTTGAACGCCTTTTTTTAACCGATTGAAACGAAATTTGGGCACAGATCTATGATTAATGTTAGCAACCGTCATACCAATTTTTATTTATCTAAGACAAAGGGTTTAGGAGATATAATTTTTACAAGTATGCGATTATACAGTCCGACAGACAGCCAACCTTTCGACGGATTTGGTCCAAAATTTGATACGGGCCTACATTCATGATGATAAAACTGTGTACCAAATTTTATCCATCTAGCTATTCCACTTTTTGAGTTATAGTGTTCACATGAACGCGGACATACAGATGTTCCGTTGACGGATTTTGTCCAAAATTTGATAGAAAGCTACAAATTATGTGTAAAGATCGCATACCAAATTTCATCCTTGTATCTCTAATAGTTTTCGAGTTATCGTGTTTACAGACAGACGTGAGTCAAAAATTGTGTTTTTGGGACTCAGGGAGGTCTAAAACGTGGAGATTCCTCAAAAGCTCGAGTTCGAATTTTTTGACGATTACAATACTTTCTCTTTGTATACTTCGTATACGAGAAAGTAAAAAGCGGCTATCTTGGATTGAAAAAACACCCACATTAGACATTTGATGAGTGGGAAAATGTTGTCTGATCCGACATTGCAGTTTCTCCCCCCTACCACTGATAGCAAAATCCGTGTGTGGCGCATTTGTGGGACGGAATTGGAAGATTTGTTCTCAGTTTCGAAACATCACCATCCAATTTGAGGGAATTAACAGCTTCCATTTTGTTAGCATGGACTAACATTCCTCCTCAACTGTTTCGGTAACCTGTAGTGTCCCTGGCTGGAAGAATATTTCCAGTCATCAAAGCCAGAAGACGTTCAACAAGATTAGTTCTGCTCAGCACGGTGTTCCTAAAACTATTGTTACTATTATATATCACTATTATAGTGTTGCATGTAAATAGAAAATCTCTTCGTTGCAAATATGTAATAGTTGGAGGGTTAAATCAAACTTTTGAATACATTCAAGCTATCGATTTGAATGGCAAACAACAAAACATTATATTTTATGAAATATTTGAATTTCAATAAGTGAAATCAGTTGCATTCATTATACTTTGCATTGAAGCCAACCTTCAAGTCGCAGTTTGAAGCAAATGCAAATTTACGTTTTTGCCAGAATTCTCGAGAACGATGACTGCCTTTTAACAAAAAGCATCGAGAGTAAAAAATTATTCATTTTTTGGGACGTTTATCCTAGAATAGATTTTTCAGACGAAGAAAATTGGTTTCATACAACTGGCGCACTGAAAATAATTTATCATGTATGAAAAGTTTTGTATCATTTTGTGTAACAGAATGGCTACATTTCATTATTTTAGAATTTTGACATAATTTTGAATGTATGTGTTGCTATTTTATGATTGGATAAATAAACTTTCAAGCAAAACTCCAGCTTATGCGAACGCTAAATTACTATTTTTTGAAATAAATTTAAAATAAAAGCATTCAGTATATATCTGCAAATTTTGCGTTTTGGAACTAAACTGAGAAAGTTCTAGATTTAAAAAATAAGTAAAATAGTTAATTTTTCTTTCTTTTTTGCGAATTCATTAGACAGTTTAAAATTCTTGTATTGTGCTTAGTTGTATCGAATACAATAAGTAAAGGTTGTTTTTTTCTTATAAATTCTTTGGATAACAGAAAAGCTTAAACGATTTCTGCATAAAAAAAACCTCTATTAAATTTTTCCTACTAAAATACTCGCATAACTTATTTTTAAAAAATAATAACTACCCTTTCATTTCAATGTTGTGACATGTTTGATAGAAACTTTTGGTCTGTGTTAAAATTTAAATAAAAGGATTCTCCGTAGTATTTTAATCTTCGATAACAGACCTATCAAAGGTGCTGAAGTTTCTTTTTCCTTTCTTATGCTCGCAATTGTTTTCTTATTTTAATTCTCTCATTCGCTCCTCACACTTACCTTAAGCATCTTTTTAAGTTATCTAACAGAATAGGCTCATTCTTTACAATTTAGATCAAAATCATTTCATAAAATATTTTATTAGTACTTAAAGGCAAATTTTAATGGTACTGGGTTTTACCAAGGATTTTTTTCACCGTAAATTATTACAACAGGGTTACTGATAATTATATGAAAGTTAATAAAAGCCAAGATTTTGTTTTGTTAGCTGAGAATAGATTTCAGAAGCTTTCGGCATTCAAATATTTGTCGATCCAAAGTAGAAACACAAGTTAAACTGGGCGCGAAACAGGAACAATTCGTGACACTGCGCAGCGTCGTGTGCAAGGTATCGATCTGGATCTGCTCCAGTTTTTGTTGGGAAAGGAGAATTCACGTGCTGTTCACGTGATCCACGAAAAGTGTGTCTATAAGGAGACAAGGTGAGCTTCGAAAACAATTATAGAGAAAGCATCCTCCTCTCTACAGAGGATCATATGGACAAGTTTAGAGTTTTGTGCTGCTAAGCACTGTTTGTTGCTTTACGAAACAAAGAAGTCAGTTGTCGTAAATCAAAAATTGCCTTCAGTCTTCTTAAATTAATAATTCTTAACCAATCTAACCGGAGAAGGATAATACTATGTATTTCATTTCAGCCATGTTATTTACGAATGCTTGGTATTGTTATAAAAAAGTTTTTAATACGAATTATTTAACGAGCAAAGATTTTTTAAAGACAGCGTAGATAATGACAATGTATAATGCTTTATTATCTACTTCCTTCTCCCATCGGGGGCACCACGAATATGCGGATGAGAAGCCGGCGGATAAGTAAGCGGGTTCTCATTTCCCTGATGGGCATAGTAATGGTGTGGGGTTGGGTTATCTCCGCTCCGATGACCTTGTACGGGAGGGTTTTGGCCGTGACCGGTGATGGCTATTAGGACTCCGCCCTCAGTTTTAGTAAAACCCGTCCATTCACTTGAAGATGGCCATGCCATTTGTCCTAAGTTTTTTCCCCCACCCATTTTAATCGAAAAATACAGGCACGCCATTCACAAGGACGCTAGTTCTGAACGAATGTAGGGGGGAGCGATCTTCTTTCCCTCTCTACAGCTGCTTGTTAATCGCTCTTCGATTTTCCCCAGTCAGCAGATTTTAATTTATGCTACCCTCGAAGCGAGGCTTCAATCTACGCAAGGCATTGATCTTTTCGCTAGCCTCTTTCAGGGTGCCTCTGATTTTTCGTTCCGATTTCAGTCCAGACGGAATTCCAACCATGGCAAGCCGTTTGGCTCATTTCCATAGATTTTTATCTGCTTTTCCTCCTCGCGCTCCAAAATATACAGTTTGTCTGTGAAGTGAATGGCCGGCTTTAACGTCGCGATGACTATCATTCAGATCACCTTGGATACTTAGGCAGGGCAATGAAGCCTAAAACATTATCATGCTACGATGTTTCGGACTGAAATTTCGAGCCTCCTTTAATTTTTTTATACATTTGAGTATTAGCGAAACAAAATGTAAATTAATTCTTGCAATCACGCATATGGTCAACAGACGTTGAAATATTTTTAAACACTAAAAGAATAGGAATTAATCGGGACGAAGGCAACGAGAACGACGAGCGTACTAAAGATGTTTCATTGTACAGGGTGCAGTTTTTTTTAAAAAATGAGAGCGCAAGTCAAAAAGCTTTATTTCCAGATAGGTAACATGCCGTTTCGGTGGTCTAGGGTGTCGTAAATTACTGGAAATCAAAAATTTGCTTAGAGCCATTATCTGAGAAAATATGAAAACTGGTAGAAAAATAAAAGCATGAGTTTGTAGGGAATTTTACGCTCTTTAATTTGTTAATTCACATGTGGTGTGAAAATTGAAGAGTTTTCATGATATTCAAGAAAAACTCAAAAAAAAAAGAAACCATAAAACACGCATCGGCTTCTGCTGATCGGTAGCCATTGTGTACGGAATTTTCTCGCTGTAACAAATTTAGAAAGGCGTAACTCAGCGTTACCTATCTGAAAAAAAATGAGATGCGTTCTTATTTTTTTAAAAAAAAATAAGTAGTTCCAACATTTTTAGTTTTTTAAGATTAATTTTCGAAATGTGTCACTTCATTTGTATAAGGATATGGACCCATATTTAACTACGTTATGCAAGAGATCAATTTGTTTAAATAAAGAGCTATTTATATAGAAAAATATTCAAAAATTTTAGTTAAATGTATGTATTTCATTTTATTGTATATGCAGAAATAAAATATTTATTTAAAAGGAGTTTAAGTATAATATTTCGTTAAAAATGACATAGAGAGAGATGAACATTTATTAACTTTTTTTATTTGCTGCGATATGTTCTACATCAGTGTCTCTGTCAGCCTAACAAAAATGGAAAGAAATTGAGAGAAAGAATAACTGAAAATCTGAACATTCAGGTTGTTACAGAAGTAGAAAAAATTTAACTCGCCGTTGCGCTTGAATGGTACGTCCTTGGCTTCATTTCTAGGTTTGCCATAATTGTCGAGCATTGATACGGGACTTGTAAGTACTAAATAAATAAAACATGAAAAAGTGGGAAGGGAAAGGTTTATTTTACTCTGATAAAAAAAATCAATAAAGTTTGAGCAAACTAATGAAATGAACGTATAGAATAATAAAAAAAGATGCGAGGCTAATTCTTTTTAGTCCAGTCATAATTTAAAATTGATTTTACTTTCTTGATTTTATAATTTTCTTCTTTCACATAATTATAAAATTGGGCTCAAGTCATTTTATAATTACAGTAATAAATCAAAATTGCTTCAATTCTCTCCGCTGACAACCTGTTTCTTTCGTCTGACCATTGAGTTGACATTAGGGAAAATATTCTCTCCACATTTACATTGTAGGCTGGAACGACAAATACGTATTCGCATATCTTTATTAGACATGACTTCTGATCAACATAAGAGAGAAAACGGGACAAATAGTAACACGGGACTGAGAAGTAGTGTTCCTTAAACATCGATAGACTATCGATACTATCGAAGCCAAGTCGATAGTATCGGGTTTTCGGAACTATCGACTGAAACAATAGATAGTATCGACTTTCTCAAAACTATCGATAGTTTTCTCCCGGGCAATACTATCAATAGGCGCATTTTCAGTCGATAGTTCTATTGATAGTTTCAAAACTATCGACTGAAACAATCGACTGGAACTATCGATAGTATCTAAACTATCGACTGGGAGAACAACTATCGATAGTATCTAAACTATCGACTGGAAGAACAACTATCTATAGTATCTAAACTATCGACTGGAAGAACAACTATCGATAGTATTGCCGGGGAGAAAACTATCGATAGTATTGCCGGGGAGAAAACTATCGATAGTATCTAAACTATCAACTGGAAGAACACTATCGATAGTATCGCCGGTGAGAAAACTATCGATAGTTTTGGAACTATCATTAGTTGAGCTATCGATGTTTAAGGAACACTACTGAGAAGTGAAGTATGGTGACAGTCCCGTATATATGAGATATATGGCAACCCTGTTTGTTTCGGACACGCCAATAGGTCAAAGGCACAGAAGATAAAGTGAGCACGTTCAATCAGCCATTGACATTTTTAATTTTTTTATCCTTGAAGAAAAATTGCCGACTATCGAGGTCATTAGCCTTCAGCTGGAGTTAAAGGATATCCTTGTTTTGTGGTTTCACTGAACGAATAAATTCTGTGCAATCGAGTGGCATGATTTTGGCACCTCTATCCATCTTTAGATGAAATTATTGATTAAAATGTATCATAATTTGAAATTAATATTTTTTTTTTCTTATTTCGAACGTTTATTGGCGTTTTGGAAATTATTCTGATTATTTTTATTCGATTATAATTTTTGAAATTTGGTATCTATAACATGTAAGATTGAGACAAATTTCTATTTTTTTTATTTACGGGTATTACTAAGAGTTATTTTTTCAACAAATCGTCACATAGCTTAGAAAGACGCCATATTTCGACCGAAAATAATCAACACGCAATATATGTGATTCTTAATGGAGTGTTTTATATGTAAATAAAAAAAATGTACAATAAAAAGGGTATTATTAGTGCATTTACAAATTCGAAAGCATAATAAAAAGACATGCTTACAGTTGAAGAGATTATTAAATTCCTCAAAGTTTGACCTCCCCCACGCCGAGGAAAATTTAACTGGACAATCATATTTTTATCGATCATAATTAATATTTCCCTATTTTTCTTTTGAAAGCTAATAAAAAAGTTCGCTATGCTCTTGAAAATTTATTCTGTACATTTCACATTTTAGAGACCCTTTAGTTCCTCGCGTGGATAAGAAAATCAGTAAATTATCAGTGTCCGAATATCAGTTGCTATTAAGGGGGTTAATAAGGATCGAAGGATTCATGCAGGTAAAAAAGAAACACCAAAGGCTAAATATGTAAATTTTAGTATATCATTTTTATACCGAAATTGTAGTTTTTGTCTTTTTGGAGATTTTTGTAGAAGCTGTGTCTAATCACCCTAAACTTGTTAACAGGTAGTCTGTCTATTTGTTTGTCTGTCCGTATGTATGTGAACACGATAACTCAAAAAATTACATAAGATTCTAACTTAGCGTAGAATGATAATGTTTTCAGCTCGATTCGTCGGGCTTAATTGCATCAGCCGTTGTATTCTGTGCGTAACGATTTTTACATCACGCAATTTTCATAAAGAATACAAGACTAAAATCATTATTCTATTAATTAAAATTAAGGTGAAAATTCTTTTTTGAAGATAACGGCTAAAGAAAGCATTTTTCTACCATAACGTTAACATTGAACAAACACGGGAGGCAAAGATTTGATGAAACAATCAAATTTGTTTCAATTTCATCACAGCAATTAAAAGCATTGTTATAAATAGTATTTAAAATTATGATTGAAAATTTTACTAAAATTAAATAAAGAATTGTCTACAATTTTTTACAAGCAATAAAAGCAAGTTAGTTCTTAATACTGTACCTTAGTCCTTAGAAAAATACTGTTGTTCTTATTCAAGTGAGCAATCATTAAAATGCTCATAGTTTAACATGGGTTCAAACAAATATTTTTTTTCTATTTGCATCAGTTAATAAAATCAAAAATTAATTATGATGAGCAATGATATAACCACAAACGGAGTTACCCCTGTCCTGCCAAGGTATTCAGGGACTATTGAATGACAGCCACTGCAATAGCTCGACTACTGAGGCCAGAGTCCTAGTAGCCATCATCGGCCACGGCCCGACCCCTCCAGTACGAGGTACGTACTATCACTGGAGGGAGATAACTCTCCCCCCACCACCATTACTGTACCCCAAGGAGAAGCGAGACCCAACTTCTCATCCACGAACCCGTGGTGCCCCTACCGTGGGAGTCACCAGTGAGAAAGGTAATATTAGGAACGGCAAACATTTGATAAGTTTATCTTAGAAAAAAAATAAGAGTATTTAAAAAATTAAGTTATAACTATTGCACGAAAAAAGCAGTTAAACACTTTTTAAGATCTCTTGTCAGTCGACGCAATACATCTAATTGTCTAATTTAAACAAAACAGTGTTATTTTTATGCTAATAACAGAAAAAAGCCACAAAACATTTTAAATCTACACAGTCATTTACACATTATAGAACGAAGAAACATTTAAGCACAACCTACAGGGTAGACTTTATTCGCATGAGTCATAAAAATATATAAGCTGCTCATTAATATAGTATACATCATGCATAGATATGGCGCATGGTTGCATGCATAGATAAGGATACGGTTTTTACAATTAAAAGAAATATCTTTAAACATGTATATGTAAAATTAATTTCTGGTGAACAAATATATGAATGTTCGATTTCTGTTTACAATTTTTAAAACAGTCTTATTAAATACATAACAATGATGAAGACTTTCTTCCACTGTTGCACATCATTGAGTTTTAACAAAAGACTTTTTTAAATGCTTTACTTTAATTATCATGCATAATTTTCAGCATTCATTTTTGAATCTCTCTCTCTTCCTAAGCATATCCTAATAATGAGATAATAAAGCTAAAATGGTTTCATATGAAAATGACTTCCTCAGACATCAACAAGTTCTCTCAGGTTAGGAAAGCAACTTATTCTTAAACTTTTCACAGCATCTATTTTGCATGTATCCGGAAGTGTCTGTTTAAGAGGCTCTTTAGGGAAAAGGATTTGCCTCATAGGTCACATGAATGAGGTTTCTTTTTTGTATGCGTCCAACAGTGTCGGTTTAAATTGTCCTTGGTCGAAATTGCTTTGCAACACATATCGCCAGCATAAAGCTTCTGTTCTCTATGGACAAGATCATTACGGGCTAAGATGTTCTTTCTCGAAAATCCTCTGCTACAAATAGCATAAATAAAGCATAATAGTATGAGCGTGTCCTAATAAATGCGATAATAAAACTTCAACATGGTTTCATATCGAAATGATTTCTTCAGACATCAACAAGTTCTCTCAGGTTAGGAAAGCGACTTATTCTAAAACATTTCACAGCATCTATTTTGTATGTATCCGGGAGTGTCTGTTTAAGAGGCTCTTTAGGAAAAAGGATTTGCCACATAGGTCACATGAATGAGGTTTCTCTTCTGTATGTGTCCAAAAGTGTCGGCTTAAATTGTCCTTCGTCGAAAACGCTTTGCCACACACATCGCAAGTATGAGGTTTCTCTGCTGTGTGTATAAGATAATGACGAGTTAAGACATGCTTCCTCGAAAATCCTCTGCTACAAATAACACAAACGTGCGGTTTTTCTTGCGTGTGGGTTAAAAAATGATCAAGTAAGTTGCATTTTTGATAAAAGGCTTTTTTGCATATCTGACACACATAATTCCTTTCATTATTATGAAATTTGTAATGCCTTTTTAAGTTTGATAAATCACGAAATTGTTTACTGCACATGCCGCAAGAAAATTTTTTTTCTCCTGTATGGATACTATAATGAGCATTCAGATTCCCTCTGCGAACAAAAGACTTTTTGCAGATTTCGCATTGGAAAGGTTTTTCACCTGTATGAACTCGGCGATGGCTTTTTAAGGAAGAAGTAGTCTTATATTTTTTGTGGCATACATCACAAGCAGGAGACATTTCTCTTCAGTAAATAAGATACTTTTCGTGTGAATTCAAAGCCACGTTATTCTGTTTATTTATCGTATCACACAAATCTATTTTTAAAGTCTACATATTATTAACAACTATTTTAAAATTTTCAAAAGTATAGTACACACTTATAATATACATTTATTTTTCACACAGAAGCTAAACAAAATCTGTTTTACTTACTGCATTGTAACTTAAAAGAAAATGCCAGATTCAGTGTTACAAAGAAAAACAAAAAAAGAATACAGTCCTTGTTTTAGTCGCTGCGCCGTAAATCTTCATCACACTAAAAATAATATAAAGAGGAAAGAAAAGCAGATCCATTGTAGTCAAATTTAATAATAAAATAGTTTCATTTTCTCTTGTAAATTCTGGCAACAATTTTGTAATTTTGTATGTGAATTAGATGAAATATTGAATTAACTGCTTTCACCGCAAGTTTCAACTCTATACTATAAAATAAATAAATAAATATTGAATTAATGAAAAAGTTTCACGAAAATGAAAAATAACAGAATTTTTCCTGAGAACAATATTAAAATTTGGGGATTTCAGTGCAAAATTCGCTAAAAAGAAAGAAAATCCAAGGATGGCTATTGCGTAATAAAAATAAATATTTTAATTTATATCTATTGTTAGAAAATGGTCAAAAATGATGCATTGCATCCACTAATGAACGTTACATTTTATTAAATGCTCTGAAATAAAAATTAAAGAAAGAAATATTTGTATATGGTGACTCAAGAAAGATAGATGCAATGAAATTGCTATAATTATCAATAAGTGTTATTCAACAATTTGATAATGATGGAATTCTGAGATTTTAAAATATTTTATTTTCTGTTAATTTTGTTTGAAATTACAAATGTAATAATGCTCTAAAATAATTATGAGCTCTCATTTTAAAGTAGACCTATACTATACTGTACGACTAAAATAAGTAATTCGTCTCATTTTGAACGAAGACTCGATAGCACGTCGTTCTCATTAGTAAGTCGTTTCGGAGCGGTCCCTTGAACGATGAGGTGCTACTGTATTATTAATAATTAGCAATTTTATTGAATTTTTAAAAAAATTTATGAATAAAAATTAGATTTGTATTCTTACAATATGATGCACCCTGAACAAAGGAAATAGAACAAGGAAATCATAAAATTCAATTATTACAGATAATTTTTAAGCGGGCTTAGACTACATATTGCTGGCGAACGGCTTTCATGTATTTTCCGAATGAGCAATATGTTGCCTAAAAGAATTTCTCAATTGTAACTGGTATTAAGAGATCATTTACTTCGGACGCGCGCATGCGTGTGTGTTAGTTTCAGGTTGTTATAAAATTAAGAAATACTGTATTTAAAATGTTTTAATTACCAAGGCAATAAAAACTACATGTCTTAATGAAGACATTCAAATTATAAATAAAAGGTGAGTTGATTACTGAACCAAATTAAGATTAAACTATTTAAGGAAAACTTAATAATCACAATCAAAAGAAGCAAAAGCAACTTAATGTTAGCATCATAAATCTCCGTTCTTAAATTTTAATATGGGTTTATTTATGCAAAATTAAGGAGCTCTACCTTCTGCTCGCCAATACTCGGAACCCTCAGAAGGATTGCGTAGCAATCCTCCCAGGTTTTCTATACAAAACCTCCTCGATTTGTTCGCTACAATGAGGACACGGTGCATCGTAGCAGAAAACATTATGCTTGATCTCAATAGATTTGCTTCTAATGCTTTAACTTGAATCAGCACAGAATAAACTTTTTGGCGTTGAAGGGCTTTTTTTATTTTGCAAGTATTTAGAAGGCAAATTGGGCATTCAAATGAAATTATCAAAGAAAATTACTCTTTTAATCTAAAAATGGTAAATAAGAGTGTTAAGATATATAAAGATAATCCTAGAAACAAATCGGTAAGAGTTAAAAACGCGGTACGGTTTTCATTGCCAACCTCGCCACAATCTTGCCAACCGTTAAAAAGCTCCCCTAAAGGAATAAAAGTTTCCAGATTGCTTGATTTGGCGAATATTCGTCCAAAAGAAATTCCATTTTGACGACCGCACCATGTTTTTAAGTCTGGCCAACGACCTAAACACGTTGAAACAAACTATTTCTCCTTCTTTCTGAACGCCTTTCAAAACTTTCTTTAATAGATCCATTTGCACGTTGAATTCGTATTCTTTCACTGTTTCGAAAATATTTAACAGCACATTTGAGATTCGTTATTAAATAATCGAAATGAAGGCTCAAACTAAGTCGCACTCGTTTGTTTACATCTGGAAAGTGAAATCACGTGTTCCATCAATTGCTACAGATATTGCAAAATCCTATAGCTAAATAACGCGATTTTTGGGAGCCGCACAAGCGAAATATTTTTATCGATAATCATGTAAGTTAATGTCAGTCGATCTGTGTGTTAGTGTTCTCTCTCTACAGAACAGATTATTGGATTTAAAGTTACCAAATTTCGCATAGATATATTTTGGCTGTTGCAATGTATACTTCGAAACCATTTTTTCCAAATTTCATTGAAAAGTTATTTATTTCCAAATTAAGGTAAATTTTGTCGCCTTTGTCAAATTTTTCTCCGATAATTTTCAAAATAATTATTGCACAAAAATATTTTTATATCATTTTAAAACGCAAAATATCTCTCTTTGAAATAATATTAGTTTAATTACTGAGCATGTTTAATCTAATTTTTTACAAATTTTTAAAAACATCATGATCTGCATTCTAAAAAAACAGCATAGCGATGTTCGGGGGGTTGGGGGAGAGACACCTCAATCTAACATTCGTTGTAAACACACTAACTAAAAATCGTAAAGAGCTAGATGGATAAAATTTAGTATATGGTTTTATCATCAGAACTATAAATATGTATAAAGTTTTGGACCAAATCTTTGGTGGAAATAGTATTTATCTTCTGAAGAGCATTGGTTATCATCTAAAAATTAATACTTAAAAAATATTTTACTTGTTGCACAGTAGTCAGGGGCTCGAATCTTCAATTTTATATTTTATCTGTAAAAAAACCCAACATTTTGGCTAAGAAATTTGAATTTGAAAACATTTCGCTGAATATTTTTAAATAGCTAATATAAATACAATAATAGCTATTTGAAATAACTTGTAAGTTTAAAACTTCACCAGTTTAATTGAGTTATTACTACTAATAAGATGGACGAAGCAGCTGTTCAACGAAGACGGCTAATACAAAATAAAAAATATTATATTTTTACAATGATATTTTATTCATCTTCTTACGATATTGTTCTAAGGATACCAAACTAAATTGTGTCCTGTGTTCTGTTTAATTTAAAATCCTATCGGTTAGCATTTAATTCATTAAAAACAGAGTTATTTCTCTTGCAACAGAAAGTAGGATTTCTATTACATAGAAATGCGATGCGAAATGCTTTAACGATGGTTGCTTGGCTCTATGCTTCCCAGATCTCACCCATTGGACTCCTTACTCGGGAGGGATATGAAGCATTCTCTGACGTGACACGTGTGTTTTCCAACGCCGATCTCTGATTTCGAGATTTTGTTCTTCCAAAAGATGCCAATGTCATCTCTTCGCCATTGTGAAATGTGAAGCGAACAGGAGTAGCGTTAGAGTCCGCCCAACGGGGGCAAGATCTCCCGATAAGGGGGTGCGACCTGCTTTAGAAGGGGAGGTATCCTCTCAAAGTTTCGCCAGACTTTATTTATATACAAGTTGAATAGCCAGTTGCTTGAACGGGGTGCGAAAATTTGTCTCGACGGGGGGCCACATCATCCCCGATCAGTGGACCCTAGCCCCCACCTCCGGCGCCATCCCCGGCAAAGAAGCCTGCGTGTACCACTTTCAGAAGCTTCTCTAAATATTTCTGAAAATGAACGGCAATGTGCAACACATCAGTAAATGGCGATGTGCAACTCGTCAATTTTGCTATCTAATAAAGTATCTACCTGAGCGAGTAATATTTCCTTTTTTCTCTGGCAGTACCTAGACAATAGTGTTGCAAAAGGTCTCTCTGTGGTATATGGTGTAAACAGTCCAACACGCAGGATAATGGAGAATGAAGGTTTATTTACAAATAGGCAAGAAAAACATGTAGCACGGGTACAGGAAACAATAGTCCTTGCACAGATTACCAATGTAAATAGACAACAATTCACAAGTAATGACAGTTCAGCACTTTGATATCTAACAACACAAACAGTCAGCAAATAACTAGTAACGACAATAACAGCTCAGCTCACCAGCTCGCACTGCGGGTAGAACTCCGAAGACGTTCACGCTTCAAAGCGAAGTAACCAGTCGATCAAAGACGCTCCTCTGGTCTAGCCGCCGTCCTTAAATATTTTCTCCGACAGGCCGTGACGTCACATGGTGTTTTCTCGTCTATTCCCTTTCCTAGTAGAAATATCGAGAAAAGGGTTGCTTTTTCGGGAATCATCTATTTGTCGCCAAATCGCCAAAATGGTCGCCAAGTTTGTCGCCAAGGTCAGGAGTGCCATAACAGACGCTGAGGTCACTGCATGCTTAACCTTGTAAAACTCTCTTCCCAACCATAAGACTTGCATTGCTGGGAAGCGGCTTTCCATGTTTGTAACAATAGAGACACTCGATAGATTCCATAATAAATATTGTTTGCCTTTCTGGGTACTATCATCTTTTTTTACGGCTGAAAATGTTGCGGACACCTTGTACAGTAAATAACAGTAAAATTAATATCTAACATATAAATGCTCCATGAATGACTAATTTAAGCATGTGAAAGAAAAAATCTTTTAAACAAGTACTGATAATACCTTAAGTTATAAAAATAATTTTTAACTGACTTTTATGTCGCATGCAAAAGAAATTCCTGACTTCCCGACAGATGTTCTTTCTCGGAAAAAGACAATTAATTTCTTATACCGTTTTTGGAATTTTTATTTGAAGTAGAAATGAAAATACACTGAAACAAAAAAGCTTAGTTTCGCTAGAATAAGGAGAATCCAGTAAAAACAGGCAATGCATAAAGCTATAAAAGCAAAGATGCTCCTTTAGGTATAAAAGCTGTCACATAATAAAAAGCAAATAACATTAATAAAAAAAGAACACACAATAAAAAAATATTTCATTCTAATAAAAGCGTGCATTGAAATTCCTCCAAAGCAAAAGCAATTGGCATGATTCGCAAAGCCTATTTAATGAGTTCGTTCCAATGTTGCGTCGAATTTATTTGGTTCTTTCGGGAGGCTCAAACAAAAATTTTCATGTTTCAGATTTTTTTATTAAAAAATTATATTCTAAGGCAGTGATTCTCATACTGAAATATGCTGTTGAACTTTTAATGGCAAATCATTAGCGCTCAGAAGTTACTGGATCTCTTGATAGAATTATTTTTATTAGCAAAGATTAACTTTTCCATTGCTTTTTATTTATCCAATGTACTTTGCATTAAAATGTTTTAGCACAATAATGTATCAAAAAGTTACGAGACTAGCGCTGCAGAGGGCCAAGAAGCAGTACCACAGAGTTAAATTGACAGTCAGAGTGATCTGCAGTCAAGATAAAGCAGTGTCAAGGTACATGGCTATGTTTGCTGTTGCAGTGGGGCTTTTATGAACACAGATGGTATAGGATTAAATAAATTCCTTTTTTTCTGATAAACCCATTGACATGCCATCAACCTCCGCGTAATCGTTCTGGACCGAGCTAGAGACGAGGGGGAGGACGCCTTTCAGTGTGGGTATGTTGGAGATCCAAAGGGGACTCCGAGACATGATTGTAGTGATTATTAATAATCTTAAACTTGAATCTTAAATGTATGCATGCATATAGTTCCAATTTACTCAAGATAATAATACAAATAAATTGATGTTGTGAAACAAAGTGGAATTACTGGAGTCAAAGGCACGCGGTACTGATGATAATTCGAACAGGTCCTGCTGTCTTGTGGCATATAGTTTTATAAAGATTCCTGATCACTAGCGTAGCGATCATAAACCGTTGTTGTCATTTATTGGTGCTCTACAAAGATAGTCCAGAATTATTTTTTGATAGAACCACTTAACAGCAGATAAATATCTGACACATCTGCAGTACTAATACATATATATCATCAAAAAATCACCACCATACGTATGCTCGATGTTGACATAGTGACACCACTTAGTTACACTAACTTGTCGAGGTTGTAGGGCACTATCACTGCAAACAACCAGGCAGTGGAATTATTGGTGCTCTACAAAGATAATCTTGAATTTTTTATCCAACTGCGTGCTCGCAGGCTGCAATACTAATACATAGATCCGAAAATCCCCACCATACCGACTGCCGGTGTTAAAACAGCCATGCCACCTGGTACGCTACCTTGCCAATATTGTATGCCAACATCGCTGCAAACACAACCCGGTGGTGCCATTTGCTGATGCACTGTAGAGATGATCTCTGAACTTTTTGATACACCTACACACTCAAAGATTTATATGGTGTTTGATTGTCTCATGACAACAATAATTTTAACCAAACATGACACTCATTGTTTGTTTGTTCTAATAAGCACGTGAAGCACAAGAAATTGAGTTCCGCTATTTTAAGGAGAAACAAAGCGTTTTGTAATTTTGGATTCCTAATACTATAACAAATTATCGATCCCTTATAAAAAATCGCAAAGTTCAGTTATATAAACGCCAGTGTTGAAGCAACACGAGAGCTAATTTAGAATGGACCTCGTATATTAGAATCGTGATGACAAGGATGGCACCTGAAGAGGCATCCCCTTCTCCAAACTTCTGCACCATACCAGCGAACGGACGTTTGATCCTCCATTTCAGATTTAAGGTGCACCAAGCCCCCATTCACAGCCGATCTTTCGTGGGAACAGTTTCGAACCTGGAACCCTCCGTTCCCGCAGACGAGACTTTGCCACCATGGCACCACCGAGCTGAACCTTTGTTAAAGAAACAGTGCAGCATTGCTGTTTAGGCGGAATAAAACCAAAAGTTTAAAACTAATTTTAAAACTTAAAAGTTTTCTTCAGTCTTTCAACACATTAGTAAATCGTTTCAGTTTCTCGTCCAGCTTCTGTTATTTCCGCTGAATATTTGATCTTGAAGAAAGGAACCTGTGTGATACGAATCAAGTTATGTTCGCTTTGCCCAAATTTGAGAAAACTGAATACTTTACCACAATATCTAAACTCCTGATCAAGAACAAACACTTTAATATTTGTTTATTCATCTGCAATGACTAAACTCCTTTATATCTTTCTACTGTTTTTTAGTTCATAATGATGCTGTGTTTTGATATATATGTTAAGCTTAATGTGATTAATCAGTTATTATGAAAAATAACCGGTTAAAGTGATGAATTGATTTATCGTATTGACCGGTTATTATGGATGATTACTGGTAAAAGTATAAATGATTTATCACATTGACTTGTTAATATTCATAATAACCGATTAATCACATTACCCGTAATATAGATACCAGAGTTATACAATGATGCGAAATCCAATTTATAAGAAAGAGTTAAAGGGAGAACTCTCCGATTTTTATCATAGATTGATCTTTTTTGTTATACTTTCCCTTAACCTTTCTTGCCTCTTGCGATGAAAAACATTTTGTCTTAATCAATTTTATAAACCTCATCATAAAGAAGCATAATATTAACAGCCGAAACATCGTTCTCGCGGGATTTTTCTAGACAACATAATCTAATAATGATCGAAAATAGGAGAGATGCAGCGAAGTAACGAGCAGTGTAAATTACTTGTGGACAATGCAACATAAAACTTACAAGAGATAGTTGTTGTTGAATAAACGTCGCACTGTAAGGCATAAATCTCTAGTGGGAAAGAGCTGATGTCATTTCGTGAGTGTATGACAATTATTCACATTATTCGCTCGGTTATTATTTGAAAGATCCTTCGCAAATGTTTCCTTACACAACACAGGTTATGCGGGCGAATGGTATGATTTCAAAACTTTTTCTAGCAATCACGGATATACTATTACTAATCATTGCAAAATACAGGTTTTGCAAGTAAACCTTCAACTAAAACAATTGTACAGTAAATCGTATATAGTATACATTTTAATACAAAAGAAATTGGTGGTTTAGGCAAGATACAATTTCAGAAGAATTATTTTATCGGCTCTCATTCAATTTCTGCAGGTTATTTTTGAAATAAAATATCTTCTATGGTTCATGCTATACAATATAAAATAACAGATTGTGGTTTAGATTACATAGCATAAATTAGCCATTCATTTCCCGACTCAAACATCATTCCACAATATAATAATAAATTTGAAACTTGGATTCAAATAAAATTGCTTTTTCAAAAGAAAAAGTAATCTTTATTGGTGATGGATTGCATGAACACTGTTGAGATGGTTGTAGACGGAAAGACTAATGTTTTAGGACGTTGACTGAAAGTTCGATCAACCAGCAAAAGTGTTTAAGGTGATTGATTTTTAGTATTTCCAAACAATACAAAACGAAGTAATTTTAAAACCACGCAATAAAAATTTAATTAATACACAAGAAAAACTGAATTTTCTATGTTTTAGAAATCTCAGAGTGTTTCACAAAAAATATATTTCAAATAAAATTTAGTTAGTCTGAAATTTATTTATTTAATCTCGCTTTCAATTTTCGTAAACCATTGATTAAAACAGAAATGTTTCTCTGATAAAAAAAAATCAACTTTTATTAGAATGCCAAACATAAAATATGAATTTCTCGCAACTTTGCATATTTTCATACAGCAAACTAGATAATTCTTCATGAAAATGGAACTTTTTGACTGATTCCAGTTGTATTGCATGATTTTAGTTTTCTTTTGATTATGAAGCGTATTTAAATTTTTACGTATTTCAGATAACAAGATAATACTTTGAGACTTTATCTTTCCGGATATAATATCTGTATATCTTGTATTTAATAATATAAGCGGTGTACTTTGTATTTAATAATATAATATGTGCATTTTGCATAAAAAAGTATGAAATCTACATTAGAAAGCTTTGTTGGAATGAAAAATTGGGACTCTGGATGTGAAAAATAGTTCAGAGAATTTGTTTTCTAAAGGCTGACGTCAGTGCAAAGGATTAATATACAGTTTGTCCCATAAATTGAAACACACTTGAATAACTATTACGTTAGAAATTTCTAACATACATCAAAGTTTATACTGAAATTAATTTAAACAATTGTAGAATCTTGCCAGTTATCAGAAGTTTCATAACTCAAACTAAACAATACCACACCTTTTCATTTCTTTAGTTGCTGTTATGGTTGACTCAATATCAAGATTCGAAGAAGAAATTTATCATTTGATCCAATGGAAGACAGAGTAAAGCTTACGATGGCTGATTAGAATATACAATTGATTTGATTACTTTTAGTTATGAAGCTTTGTTGTTGGGGAGAGACCCCGAATTCTGACCAGTTTCGACATCTCGATTGGAACAGTATCATAACTTCAATTCTATTAAATATTTAGGCCGTAAAATAGACAAATTATGTTGTAACGATGTAAATGGAGTGTATGAAACCATTTTTAAGAGAAACCGCTAGGTGGTTGCAGTTAGAGAACAAGTATTTAGATTTAGATATCATCAATTAAATATTTTAACAAAAGTTTAAAGCCCTTACTCTATTGTAAAGTAAGTAGAAATATATATGTCATTATATTCTAAGATAGGAAATTTGTTGGGCTACAATTTACTGTAATACTTTAAATTAAGAAAAATAAGGGGAAATTTTTGTTCTTATTGTTCAAAAGTTGCGTAGACTGAACCTCAAACAGTTGCCTAAATTTAACTGTTTAAATCAATAGAATTATTATCTTAAACTACAGGAATAGCTCAGAATAATAATAATAATAATAAAAGAACAGTAAACCCATCAAATATTGATTATAAAAGAACAAAAACTAAGCTTACGTAGTTTTGTATCGTTTATGAGCAAGCAAAGAAAGAAGAGGAAGTTATACTGAGCATAAAATGTCATACTCGGGTTCATGCATTGTGTTCTGGTGTGTATTTGAGAATAAAAAAAATACTTGTGTTTTAATTGCTCTTAAAAAATTAGTGATCTAATCTGGGCAATCAGTTTCCTTGATTGGATCTATGGCACACATTTTAAAGCTATTTTTTCCTACTATAAAATGTCATATATAAATAATTAATTATATTGTTTTGATGATAAAATAAACTACAAAAAATTCTACTACTTGTTTTTCATTAAAATTACTTCTCTATCACTGCACATTAAAAAAAATGCACAGGTGGTCCAAATTCGGTGACTCTCTCCTATATTTATTTTTTTGCAATAATTATTCAAAATATGTTTATATTTTTTAAGACTTACTGTACTACCATGGCTTAATATGAAAATCTAGATTAAAATATGGGTCAAGGACTTTGATTCACTCCTCTTTACTGAAATACCTTCCGAATATTTCGAGAAAATCAATACACGGTAAATAACCTTGTGTGAGTTCAGGTATTATGATCAATAGTCTCCTTTTTTCAGACAGCAATCAGAAGCCACTTAACACCTTTATTAATACCCTTCAATGTTATCTGCATTATCATGTGAAATAAAAGAGATAGAATATAAGAAGATTTTGTACTAATCATGATTTTGGCGCTTAATAAGCAACACAACCTGTCTTGGTTTCCCAAATTTTTCAAGAGGAAAAAATAAACTGAACTTTTTGCAAACAATAACGAATATTTTTGATATTTTTCACATCTAGTATGAATATACGATCTCATGTTCATACCAGATGTGACAAACATTAAAAACATTCCTATTGTTTGCAAAAAAAAAATCAGTTTATTTCTCCCTCTTGAAAGATTTGGAAAACTGAGACAGGTTGTGTTGCTTGTTAAGCGACTGTTTGTAAATTTGTTTTTCACTTTTCATATTTGATTTTCGTATGGTGGTGGTATTTCATGATATCTTGGTAATAATTTAAAATGGGAAATGTTGGGGTAAATATTAAATACCAATGTTCATAAGCAGTAGTGTAGTAAATGGAAATGGTGTCCGAAGCTTTCCTTTCATCCTCACTCGTTATCTTTCGCATTAAAAGGTGAAACAAATGGACCGTTATTTTGTCTGAGCGGCGCCCCTCCCCAAAAATAAACTAGCTGTCGGGATATCTATATCCCTATTGCCTCTTGTTGCTAAGCCACTGCTGTAAAGGAAAATATCTTATATATTTTGTGGAAAATATTTGACAATTTTTCCGAAATACATGGAAAATAATTTCTGAAAAATGAATTTAAAAAAATATTTTTAAAGAATTTATTACTAAATTATCAAAATGTGATTTATATGCAATGCCCTTTTTTCCTTCATAAAATTTATTAACAAACTGGAGAAAAGAAGACAGATGCCCATTAATTTCATCTGAAACATAAAGTGCACTAAAGAAGTGATATCTTCTTTGAGGAATAATTCAGAAACGCAAAAAAGGAATCAATTACAGTATTTAAACCAATTTTTCTATTATCGGCCATTAGAATATTTTTTATCCTCATTTAATATTTTAAACATTATGAGAAAACATAATTCTTTACAGCTATATTATTACATCCTGTCACATTTTTTTAATGATCAACTTGCGTTTATATTTAAAATATCAAAAATCGTGCTTCTTAAATATTGTCGTTTTCTCTCTGAATGTTTCGGTATTGTACTTAAAATACTTTAAAGTTATTTTTCTTCTGGACCATTCCCATATAGAATTCAATTATAACGGCAAAAGAAAAGAAATCTTTGTGAAGAATTTTTCTCAGATGAATCCCAATCCATAGTGACAGTGGAGTCACAAATTTTTAATTTGAAACCTATAATTACATGCTGAACTGAGAAACATTTATTTAAGAATAAAACAGGTACTACGAAATGAATTCATAGAATATCGATTTGCTTGTAAATAGATAATTTCTATTCAAGATATTTCCTTTCTTATATGTTTACAAGAAAATCACATTCAGAAAACATTTTCTCTTGCGAAAAGCCTTATATAAACAAATTGTGACCATTTTTGTCTTTGAAACTTATGTTTATTTTTTTGAACTGTCATTAGCATCTTTTTCTCTTTTTCCACCCAGTTATGTTATTATTATAAATATTAGACAAATCTAGCTTAAATTTAAAATATCATCACAGCTCAGAAAAGATCTCCCTGCATATGGAGGCATTCTATCAAACGGCCAAAGTCAGGGCACTATCATCAGGTGAGAACCAGCTCGTGCAAAAAATTAACAAAAAAACATCTTTATAAATTTTTAAAATATTTTTGGTGATAAATGCGCATGCTCTGCTTCAATGACAGGCGCGTGCGCACCGCTAGTAGTTACAGTGCTACGTTGAGGTATGGACTGTGACCAGTCAGATTGAGCCAAGAGATGAACCTATACGCACACCTCCGAAATTAAAATTTTGTTAATCGATAATTCAAATGTTTATCTTCTTTTAAGTCTTCTGTGTTCGTGCTATGTGTAACGTTAATGTAATAAATTTAGTTATTTTAACAGAAATAACTGGTGTCAAACTGCGAAGAAATGTTTCCAAAAATTTTATAAGTAAATCGATTTCAAGCTATATGGAATTTTAAATTTTCATAAACACAATTACAATCTTCAGTAATTTTAATATTTAGCTGCTTTTTTTTCATATTAGTCATTGTTTTTCACAAAAATGATGAATAGGATGGATTTTGGTAAGTAAAATCATCCAGGGGGTTTTAACCCGCTGACTGCACATCCCGCGATTTCCACGGGTTGGAAGCAAGTCCATTTTTTGCTGCATCCTGCAATTTTCGCAAGCTAATGGGTTTACTAAGTACTTTTAAAACGCTGAATATTATTATACTAATAAAGCCCTGCATGTAAATAACAATTCGCTGGGTTCAATGGTATCTGAGCATGTTTCTGAGCGTTGCATCTAAATAGTAACTAAAAAAAATGCAGTCAGAGGATTAAAGACTGGCCAGAATATAGCTGGATCCTATCAATATGTAATTTTTTAGAATCAGTTTCGAGAAATTACACAAAACTCTACAACGTATCAATGTGTTTTTTTGCAGTATTGAAGATCTATTATGTTGAAGTCAAATATTGTGTTACATGTAATTCATAAAATTAAAGCACTGAAAAACTGAATGCATAAATTTTATACATTTATTGCCAACTTATTATACATATTTCATACTTTATACAACAATAATGTCACTATAATTCAAATATAATTTCTTGAGATAATCTCTTCTCTCCATTGCAGAAAATAAATACGTACAATTTAATTTACAACGATTTGTACTTAAAGCTATGCAGGGCCCAAAAATACAACAATGTATTATTTACCGGAGGAAAAGATGTTTTACTGTGAGTTAAGAGCAAAATATCTCGTAAATATAAATTCCACTGGGCATTGTTTGAAATTTCGAGAACAGTTTTGATCGGAAGATTTCGCATGTAGCACCACGACACCTGATTTTTCATATTAATTAGGATATGAAAATGGACACAGTAATTTTCGTTTTATTCTCTTTAAATTTTAGATCTTAAAAGCATGTAAAAAATATCTATAAGTTAATGAAGTAAAAGAAGCTTTGAAATCTTATGAAATTATAGGTCATATTAAAATTATTATACAAGGTGTCCACAGACTCTTTTAACAAAAAAAGGTAATAAAGCACAGCAAGGCGAATAATATTTGCCATAGAACCTAGAATCACAGCCACTCATATTAACAGGAAAAGGACATGGCATTCGTGCATATTGATTTCTTATTTGACCAAAAAACTGAGAGACCACAGTGGTTTCGTGTACTAACTGCTTTAAGATCTCAGATGAAAAAATCCTGAGAGTTCAGATCTGGGGAGCGTGGCGGCCAAACCACAGCTCCAGATATATCCACCAACTCTGCGTGCTGCTCTGTACCCTATACAATTATTTACAGCTTTCAAGACAATAAGCCTTGAACTCTTTCGTTCACTCAGTAAGGGGGATGAGATGCATAGCAGCTCTCAGTTTCATTTCAAAACAATTAGCATCACTTTAATCTCGGGAGTTTAAATGCTTTCAAGTAGGTTTTGTAGAACTATGAATGAATAGCGACCCTAGTTTCTATGCCAAGTAATGTTCTTTTTGCTGAACTCTATCACTGTACATTTTTCGCAAATGCTTGCGAACACCAAAAATATTATTTAAACTCGAAAAAAATGCATGTAATAAAGTTTCATTTTTCGAGAAAGCTATTTTCTTGCTATTATATTCCACAAATAGATATATATGCTTATAAAAGTTTACCTTGCATGCAGTATTTGCTTTTGGAACAAATGATATGAAAAGTAGAAATCTTTAATACAAATTCCAACAACGTAATTATCCTCGCAAATTTGTTTCAACCACACTTGAAAACACAACCGTGCTTTGCAACAATTCGCGAGCCTAGATGTACTGATTGTTATGAAGTGCACACAGGTATACTTCTACACTCTTTTATTCAATAAATATTTAAAAAATAACTATTCACATTCTTAGCATATCATCAAAATATCTTCTAATCTAGTCTTCCGTGCGAACACTAACATTAAATTTGACTAGTTCAATTTGCTCTTAACACACAAACATACTACATTTAGAGGAAGTTATCTCAATATAGAATACTACAATTACTAATGCATAAACAACACACATGTTTAACATCGATAATAAAATTGTATTCGAATCAACAGCTAATTATTTTCTAAACACCAGTCATTTTTCACCATTTAAATATATGCTCTGTATTTAATATTTAAAAAATATTAGTTAACGAATCCATTGATTTATTAATGACATATAGATAAACTTTTTTAAACACTTGCAATGGTTTCAATGGTTTAAAGTCACCAAATTTCATAAAACCATTTTGTGGAAGGGTATAGTCATTTGATTACATAATACTTTGAGAATTATAATATTAATGAAAACATTTTAAATATATGTTAATTATTTGGGATATATTTCCATTTAAAATAATTTTACTATACTAAAACAATATATAAGACTAGCTAGTACCCATCACTTTTTATAATCCTATATATTTCACATTTTTAACAGATGAGCTGAAATCAAACTTTTTCTGTGTGGCCATATATATTTTATACAATTTCATATTTAAAATAATGCATTATTAATTATTTTTAATGCATAATACATTATTTTTATACAACATGAGATTTAAATAAGAAACATTACAGTTTTTGATGGAAATCAAAACTGTAATGTTAATCATTTAATTCATGTCATTTAAATTTATTTTCACCTAAGTTGTCATTCACAAATTAATATAAACTGTAAAGTGTTTTTTACCCTTATTAAAAATATTTACGTGGTAAATAGTTATAAAATGTTTTATAACACATATAAAATAACTATTTGTTTCTACATGAATTTCATATTCATTCTCAATTGCATAGATAAGTTTATTCATTATTAACATAGAAATAAATTTTTATTATCACACAGTGTATGAATTCTGTGTACTTTTTTTTAATATTAATAAAAGTATAAGGTAGGACATTTTCTACACTGAGGCATAGTTTTTAACAACAACTTTATAATATTTCAGAAGTGACTGATGGTTACCAAACTAAATGCAAGTTCGTACAAAGTTGGATTTTCATAATTTCAAATAAGAATTTCAAATAGAATAGCTTCTTTGATATTTATAATTTTAACTATCTGGAACAAAGTAATTTCGAAAAAGGGTAAAATTGAAATCGTTTTCCGTTAAATCGTTATATAAAATGGAGAATGCCGTCCAGGATGAGGAATCTATCCGAAATAATTAAAAAAGTCTAAACAATGTACCTCTCATTGTATTGACATCTATCGATGTTCAGAAGTGTTGATTGAGGTTAGGGAGCAAAATTAGGGTTTATTAGGGTGTTATAAATATTTTTTCAAAAGAATATGAAAAATAATTATATATTTGGAATATAGCAGTGTTTCCAAAACTTTTTTCGAGCCATGCCCCACCTAAGCCTTTCTAAAATTCTTATGCCCCTACGCAACATATACATAAATTTAATATTCAAAAATTGATTTGTTCACTGAAGAAATTTAAATGGTAGGTTTAGAAAGAAATCACTGGGATATTGTTGAGAAACTAAGTAAGTGAATTTTCAAAGCATACTAAGGGATAACTGAAATTCAAATAGGAAATAATTATGATGAAAGATTTTTTTAGAGTGGAACCTCGGAGATCCGAACTAATTGGGGCTAACCTCTGTTCGGATTCCGTAAAATAAGGATTATCCGGGAAATCGGTAAAGCACTCTCGATATACCAAATGCAATAGTAACTAGTTAAATCACAGTAGACGATTGCTTTTAAATTCTGGACGAATCTATTTTCGAATTTCCCTCCTTAATAATCAAATTGTCCTCTGTGGGGCGTGGGCTCCACGTTGGGGAACACTGAAATACAGCGTAATTAACTCTATTATTCCTCTTAAATGATGTTTGAAGACATAAAGAATATATAAATATCTTTTTGTTCGTGTAAACTATTAGTTATTTTTCTCATTTAAATTGTTTTCATCGGTTTATGTGTTTCTGTTCATGGTATGACATGAGTTTCTCTCAGAGACATTCGCTTCCAATAATGTTTTTGTTCCCAAAACTGAAAATTTCGCCTACTCACAAAATTTGAAAAATATCGTTTTGGAAATTACTTTAATTAAAATGAGCTGCGCAGTTATAAAGTAATTAAATAGTTGTTAAATTATTAGAATAACATACTTTCTTTGTAATTATCATATTCCAAGAAATAATACGAGATAACAATAGTAGAGATCAGCAATAAAATTCACAACATGCTTTCAATTACATAATATTGCTGAAAGAGGTATTAAGTAGCCATAGAATGGCATTTTATTAAGTAGAATAACACAATACTATTCAAAAATTTAAACTTATCCTCATTCCTGCGTAAATATAAATGCACCTTAATGGAAACTGAACATTTTGAAGTTGCAATAAACAAAAAGATGAAATAAACTTATTTTCTTACCTGAACGATTTTACTTTGATTTTTTAAATCAAAGTAAAATCGTTTTTAAATTCCCTATAATCCATTCCGTGAATCAATAAAATGGTTTTACGTTAGAACCTGGCATATTGGATGCAGTTTCATATCAATCAACCAATCAAAAATGCTTCATGATGTGAAGGATAAAGCAAATGAGATATGAATTATACTTCTGGTTTCTTAAAGATCAATCGTATCTATAAATAAATAAAATACGGCATATAAATTTGTTAATTATTAACCTATTAATTAATTAACCTATGCGATAACAGATAAAACTTCTTAACGCTTTACAGTTCAGTTTTCTTTATATAACTAGATGAGAAAATCTATTTCGGAATTGTTACTGCTTAAAGTCAGCGACGAGTCCACAGGACAACTGAGATGTTTATGATTTCCCCATAATTTTTGTAACGAATAATAACATCTATAAATTTTAGTTCACAACTCAAAAAACGCGATAACCCGAAAGACGAATCTGACTCGCCAAAACTTTTTAAGAATTTAATGTTAAATGGTTCAGCAATATCTCTTCTGTGCTATTTTAATTATAACTTAACACAGAATTAAATATGATCAAGAGAAAAATATCTAAATATAACTTTGTCAGCAGACAGAAAAATAAAAAAAAAAAATGCCAAGATAGTCTTAAATGCTATTTACACAACAAAATCTGGAAGAATACATTTTGGTACGGACAAAATAGATTTTGTAACTTGTAAGGAAGGAAAGCAGTAGTGTAGTGGACAAGGGTAAGGAGGAGGAGTAAAAATGTCACCTGCGCCAATCAAGTGCCGCCTAGAAGACAATATAGTAGTACATTTATATCACTTTATAATGCCACATCTGAAGGCGGTGGTGAAAATTATTAGTATTCCCCATGCACCACTTACCCATGCTACGTCACTGAACGAAAAAGATATTATTACTGAGAAACACTCACTGTTATTTATTTGTTATGAAGCTTCTGTAACTAGAAACATTTTATACAGGAAAGAGCTAAAATCTGCAACAGGAAATAAGTCGCATTTGTAGAGAATACGTTGCGTATATACTTTAATTTAACTTACAAAGTTAGTTTCAGTTATCAGATAACAGTATCGATAAAAATCGTAAGATTTGTAACATTTATTAAACTGTTAATTAAAATATCAAAGAATTCATTGAATGGCTGTTCGTTGTCTCAGCAAAACTGATACTAGAGATTCTTAAAAGAATTGTAGAAATCACGAGAATTGCAGAATGCAAATTATTTAAAAGTATCAAAAAAATTACCGTGCAGAAAAGAAAAGAGAATTTAAATAATTTAATGAAATGTACTGATTACATCCTTTAAAAACTATGTAGGAGAACTCTAAGCCAGTATATGAAATTCCTGGAAATGTGTCACTCTAATTCAAAAAAGATTTTACAACCGTTTCTGCTTAAAACTCTTATTTACAATTACACTCTAAAGTCTATGTGATTCATTTTGTCACAAAAAAGGGTACTGAAAAATATATAATTCATGTTAAGTGAAGATCGGAAAGACTTTATTAAGAACACCAACATTTCACGGTAATTCATTTTTAAATACTACATTTAAAACACTTATATTTCTCAAATGCATCATCTCATAAAATTTCAGTAAGTTAAGAACTAACAAAAAGATACAGGAATTACAGAATTTGAATTTTTTCTCTGAAAAATCAATATCCAGTGTCTCTTTTAGTTTAGATGTATGCATGGAATCAATACCCTGAGATAAAGTGGTAAACAAATGCAACGTTTCTAGCTCAGAAGAGTTCAAATGTGTGTGCGTTCATTCAGTTAGAAGAATGCATGTGAACAACTCAATTCAAATACCACACAAGATCGTCTGCAATTCCGAATACATTTTGTCTCGCCCGAGCCAGAAACGCTATTTTGATGTTGAAATTCCCAGCCTTCCATACTTCTACATTTTCAACTTAAAAACTGTTAAAAATGTAACATTCTTTCATTCTGAGAATAACATTTATCTGTCACTAAATCACTCATAACTACGTTCTACGTTTATATATATTCAACCTTGCAAACATCTAACATTTCATAAAATTTCTAGAATATCGAACAATTTTAGATACAATATTTATTGCTTTACTTCCAACCAATAGAACTAATATCAAATTTAGCACTGATCGTGCTAAATAAATAATTTCAAGAAATCGTCGATTCTCGAGTACAAGTCAGTGATAAATTCAAAATAAAGTTCTTGTTTTGTATTTAAATGCACATATTTTTTCAATGTAATCATTCATTCAGCACATTAGTAAGTATACAAATTTTTAAGCTCTTTAAAAATACATGTGAATCGTTGATAAAATCTACCAATTCTTCATAAATAATACGCTCATCTGTTCACAGTTGACACAATTTTGTACAGAAAGTTCGAAGACAATAGCATTCCTTGTCCTAATTCCGAGGAATTACTTGAACCGCCTGAAAAAGATAAAAAAAGACATTAAAAAGATGTATAAGTTAAACTATTTAAGGTAATATAAAAATGGAATGACATTCCATGCAATTAAATACATATATTTCTGTCTTTCCAGAAAAAAAATGTAAAAAAACTATTTCATTAATCAATATAAATTAGCTCAACAAAATTGCTTAAGCAAAACCACATGAATAAACCTCGTCGCTTAACAAGCAGCACCACCTATCTCAATTTTTCGAAATGTCAAAGTGGAAGAAAATGCTCAATTTTCCGCGACCAATAACGAATATTTCTGAATTTTTTTAAAATCTGATAAAAACATGAGATCACGTGTTCCTACCAGATATGAAAAAAATTCAAAAATATTCGTTATTGGTCGCGGAAATTTGAGTATTTTCTTCCTCGTTGAAATTTCAAAAAATTGAGATAGGTGGCGTTGCTTGTTAAGCGACTACATAATAAATCAAACACATGCATATAAATTTGCTTAAACAAACCGCAGAATAAAATATCACAAATCATAAAAATAGGAAGCCTTCATTCTCATTACATTATAGGGTATAACTCTTAATGTACTGATTTAGCACAAAACAATTTTATAGACTATCAAAAAAAAATCCATAGAAGGGTTCTAATTTTTAAAAAAATAGTGACTGTAGATAATGGTCAGTAAAAATATAGTGTTATTAACATAAAATATGTTTCGCAGAATGGTCAATTGGTTAAAAATATGACGAAAGAGTGATCGGCTATTCATTTACCTGATTTCTTTTTTAAATTCATACCATCGTAGCGTATATCAGATGTAAAAATAAACTATAATTCCGAATATAACAACATTCTTAATCCTTCAATCAGAAAACCTTATTTACGATGGTTATAATAAAAAATTTTCTCTTAAATCGTTCATTATCAAGCAAAGCACACTATAAACATAATTAGTAAAAATAGAATTTGAATAGGAGTAAAATAATAATGATTTAATAGGAATTAAATTTATAATTATATTAGTAAATGTACGACACAAGAATCTTCTCATTAAAATATATTCCAAAAAGTATTTTTATTTATGATCTCGTTTCCCGGTGCATTGTTTTTTACTTAAAGATTTCCAGAACAATGTTTTAACAAGTTGTGGACGATTTTCAGTTACCAAAAATGAACTCAATCTAGTTCGTACAAAATTTTAATAATCATTAGCAAGGGCTTCAGAGCAGTTAATTTTTCTAGCCAAATCTTTTTTTTTTCATTGCGGATTCAAAAATTTAACATTATATTTCAAGGTGACTTATTAGCTTCGTTCTCATAACAAAAAATTCTACGTTATCATTGAACTTGAAGACAACTTTACACATATTCTCG
>BGPR01004726.1:0-10580 GCA_013235015.1 Araneus ventricosus
CATTCCAGATAACTCTAAGATGACGTCAGAAGAAGGGGGAGAAAAAAGGTGTTGGAAGCCTCTGTAGAAGCACGGCTTTGAAGAGGGGTGAAAAAAGGGGGTCGGATCCTTTTGTAAGAGTACGGCTTCGGAGGGCGGAGTTCTATTTTGTCAGCCGAAGGAGGGCTCTTAACAACCTTTTGAAAGGCCTGAAACAAGCTTTAGGAAAGCCTGTAACAAGCTTGAAGAAAGCCTGAAACAAGCTTGTAAAAGCTTAGGGAAATCTTACTAAAAACCTTACAGAAAACCTTGTTTCTTGTTGACTAGCGAACCTTTCCGCTTACCTTGCCTAAAGGTTCAACCCTTGTCATGGAAACCTTTGTGACAACCCTTTACCCTTGCCGACGACAAGGTTTCCAAAACCTTTTAGACAAGCTTTCTTTGCTATCTGGGATTGTGATAAAAGGGCCTTACAAACGCGCGGGGAGCTTAAATATTTCGAAACGGGAAAAACCCGAATTTGAGGCTCGAGAAATAGTGCGACTTTTGCGAGTCTCAGTTAAAGTAGAAGTACCTTTAACACAGGATTGAAGTCGAAGTAAACAATTTCTAATTAAGAATTAGGTGGCGTTAAAAAGAATTCATTTAAAGAAGATTAAAATTTCGAAATCGTTACATTTATATGGCTCTATTTTTAAATTCTATGAAAAACAATCGCTCTTAGTTTGGTTTAGTTATATTGAAGTAGCTTTTTGAAGAAACATCAGATCTATTTGGAGATTGATCTCGTAATTTTGAACTATAGCCTGATAAGGAGGGCAACACTTGAATTGACACCTCTATTCAAAATTTTACGTCACACCAGTGGGAAGAATCGTCTCGAACCTGTGGAAGGTTTGAACTCAATCTGTGAACGGGAGGAGATTCAATAAACATACCCTAACTTCTCTTCAGTATACTACGGAGCTAAAGACAAACGGTGTCATATTGTGGACGAATACGATAAAGTCGAAAAGAGAACAGTCTCTTGCTGGTTTATTAACATGCAGACGCACGCATGCTGTCATAGCCGTCATAGAAAAGTTCAGACGCAACATAACAGCATTTGACGTTCAGAAGGACACAGTACTCTTGCTACAGTGTTGCTGTAGTCGTCTAATCGAGCCTTTTCCAGGGCACTTTTACGAGCCTTATTTACATTTGCAAAATCTTAGGTTAATATTTATTTGATTTAAAACGTTCACGCCGGCGCTGCAATTCATTGTTCTCTCACATGAGCGGTTACTCTAGGAGAACTTTGCTTTATCAAGCGGCTAAGTTATTGAAGGTCGCACCGCCTATGAAACATGCACGTGCGAGCCACCGGCGGTACGCGCCGCATGATGGGATATCTAAAACCGGCCATTCACTTGAAGCATGCCATTTGTCCTAAGCCCGGTTTTTTCCCACCTATTTTAATCGAAAAATACAGAGACGACATTCACTTGTATTTAAAAAGACGCTAACTCTGAACGAAGGTAGGGGGAGCGATCTTCTTTCCCTCTCTACAACTGCTTGTCAATCGCTTTTCGATTTTCCCCAGTCAGGAGATTTTAATTTATGCTACCCTCGAAGCGAGGCTTCAATCTAGGCAAGGCATTGTTCTTTTCGATAGCCTCTTTCAGGGTCCCTTTGATTTTTCGTTCCGATTTCAGTTCAGACGGAATTCCAACCATTGCAAGCCGTTTGGCTCATCTCCATAGATTTTTATCGCTTTTTCCTTCTCTCGTTCCAAAAGATACAGTTTATCTGCGATGTAAATGGCCGGCTAAACTGCGAGCCACCGGTGGTATGCGCCGGCGTGAACGTGTTAAAAGAGGTTATCTCCACCTGGCTCCTCCATGTGACTCACTCTTAGTTGTTAATAAGGTCTGTATTGTTAGTCATACATTTATCGACAGTGATAATCTCTGCAGGTATACTTTTATTTATTATAAGGTTCAAGACTAATTTATAATGCAATTTTAACGGAAATACTGATGTCGGATAAGCAAAAAAAAATAGAGAGAGAGAGAGAGAGAGAAACATAACTTTTAAATAAACTTACAAGTATTAAACGAAAATTTTCGTGATGTAGTTCACGATGAAAAAAAGAAGATATGTAAAAAGAAACTGACAATATAAGCCTATGTTATTCAGAACTCTGAAACACCGTTAAAACACAATTTAATTATTTGTCCGTCCGAAATTGAGGCACTTGCTGCTCTGTTTATTTTAAGCCTACTTAAGCAACATTTGCCCTATACTTATGAGTCATTTTAATAATACAGTCTTTCTTCGAATTCGACCTGCCAATTTTCATAAGCTAGATGCAAAAATTAACAACGGTCTAATCGACTTGGAGTTTCCAGCAGCAGTCATTGTATGGGAAACCCGGCGCCTGAGTTGGACTCCTTGAAAATATTGAAACAAAAGCCCAATCTTATTAATGCGAAGCTACTGATTGCATTTTTAGATTTATGAATTTTATTTCATTCAGAACCGATGCCGGTTTAAACGGAAAGTCGGATAACTGAGACACTTCTGTTTACGATTAATCGCAATGAAAATGCATAGAGTCTGAAATTAAAATATTTAAAAATTTTAAAACCAAGTTTTAATAAGTGTAGAAAGTAAAACCCCGACCGATTAAAGAAGTGTAAAAATTACAAAATCCTACTGTGCAATGTTTAAAACTCTTTTTTCCCTCACTCTCGGCCAACGCGTTACTTTAAATTTTCCTAATTAATGTAAAGCATTAATTAGGGAAATGACTTTCAAAAGGAAAGAATCTTAAAAACTAATTTTTCCTTCCTCATTAAGTTTCTCTACATCTCAGTTTTCCGTATTATAATGACCTGCAGAAATTTTCAATAACTGCTGATCCTATTTGTAGAATTCACTTATTATTTCTATAGAAGTTTGTAACATCCGAGATCCTCAGTAACCCACTGCTTTTTAGGTTATTTCATAGAGGAAATTGTGAAATCCTCTTTTTCGCTTTCAAATTCAAACTTCCGACTTTCCAAAAAGGAATTAACTTTGCGTTTTCGAAAGATAACCCAGAACGGAACTTTTATAACTTCTTCAGAGTTAAATTCTTCTAAACCTTTAGTAATTTTTTTTAATTCTATGTAAAAAAATCCCCAGTGCCTCCTTCTTCATTTTTGCTTTGCTGATTTTTTGTTTCGATTTTCTTCAGTTGTTGGTAAGACTATTTAACCCTTTAACGATCGCATTTTTTTTTTTGCTATCTAATAATGACCCCTCCTGTTTTGGAAAGGGGTTGTCGTTTTCATTCATCTAAGAAGGCATAGAATACTTGCGATGCTTATGAATTCTACGTAATTTTTGTGCGAAATTATAAAGCTAATCAATGATTAAATTTTAGTTTATAAGCCTAAAAATGCGATAATTCGATGCACGTCAATATGACGGGCGCGAGACTTAAGGAGTTAATACCATTTCTCTAAACTAAACTTTTTTCATTCTTTTCTTAACTCCTTCGCTTATAACCCCTTAAGGATCGCATTTCTTTTTGCTATCTAATAAGATTACCCTTCCTGTGTTGGAAAGGGCTATCGTTCCTATTCATCAAAGAAGGCATAGAATACTTGCGATGCTTATGAATTCTACGTAATTTTTGTGTGAAATTATAAAGCTAATTAATGATTAAATTTTAGTTAAAAAGCCTAAAAATGCGATAATTCGATGCACATCAATATGACGGGCGCGAGACTTAAGGAGTTAATACCATTTCTCTAAACTAAACTTTTTTCATTCATTTCTTAACTCCTTCGCTTATAACGTGTCTGACACGTGCATTGAATTAAATAATTTTCGATATTTAAATCCGTATTAAAGTCAACTTAATAATTAATTTTAAATACAAAATCACTTGGACAAGCTTAAATGTCTCAATTATCCTTTGCCATCTTAAATAGATAGAAATAATAAAAAGAATATCCCAAATGGATGGTGTCATCTAATTAGGAAGTTAAATAAAATCGTAGGGTAAATGGTTAATTCTGGATTTCATGAAGAATATCTAATTTTTTTCTTTCAGAAAACACATATCTTTATTTGCTTTCTTGACAGATATCTGTTAGGCCGACAGAGAAAAATTTCCTTCAATGCGTAAGAAAATGTTTTCCTCTAAACCTGCTCATTGATTATTCAAACGAAAGTTTTGTTTTGAATCTTTTATGTTGCATTATTTCGTCGCTTAGAAAGCAACATCACCTTTCACAATTTTTTGAAATTTCAGAGAGGAAGATTCAAATGAATTTTACGCAGCCAAAAGCGAATATTTCTGAATTTTTTTTAACATCTGCTATGAACATGAGACCACATTTTTCAACTAGACGTGAATTTTTTTTGAAATATTCGTTTTTGGCTGCGTAAGATTCATTTGAATATTCCTCTCTGAAATTTCAAAAAATTGAGATAGCTGGCGATTTACTGCAGCAAAAATTTTAATATTTTTCAATAGTTTTCAGTACTGCTTATTTTAATCTCTTAGAGGTACAAAAAAGTTTACTTCCAGGATGCACATTCGAAACAAAAGGTTTCATTTGCTATAAATTTTTATCCTGTTTTTTTATCATTCTAAATTATTTCAGAAGATAGCCGATATTTTGTTTGTTAATAGGATATTAAATTTTTAAAAGTTTAATTTTTATCCTTTTTACTTAATTTCTTATAAATTAATATGAATTTAATAAATTCAATTATTTTTGGCACTTCAGCCAAGTTACCATGAAAAAAAACAAAAAGTTGTGAACTAACTGAACCTTTAAGGACAGTTGAAACATTTATTAAACGGATTTTTTTGTTTCTAAGCTAGGGAAAATAAACAAATCTATTTGATTCATTTCGGGCAAAGTATATAAATGACTTTTTCTATTCTTTCATATTAAATAATAGATTCGTAACTGAATGACATCATCCACAAAAGGACAAAGTTTTCCCGAAGACCTTATTAGCAGCAATAAAGCTAGACTTCCTGTTCCTTTGCGTAAATAGGTACATTGATTTTGCTGCCCGGCGTTGCTTCTAAGTTTTCTCTGGCCTAAGGTTCAATGCACTGAATCCATCAGTAGTTATAAAGCTAACGTGTCATTAAGACTGGTTTTAACCCGTGGATATGCAGGGTTTTCGCTCTAATCGTAGCCCAATAGCTGATTTCTTAATTGTTAAAGATAGGCGTAAATTTCCAAATTGAAAAAAAATGCTTTAAATAAAGTAAATAATTACATTTTGTATTGTTTGAGTCAATGCATGTAATGCTGGAAAAATTATGAAGTCTAAATTTTTATGCAGTTCCGCAATCTTATAAGTCATATTTAAAATATTCGTGACACTCTGACATTTAAAACAAAAAAAATCCACTCTTCTATGATAAAAACTGACCGAGGTTTGAAGCTTTGAATTTCCTAATTTTAAACAAATCAGCGGCCGCGTCGAGCAAACGCTGCGCGCTGGTAGAAGGAAATTCTCTAAAATCATCTAAAACAGAGACATCCAAAGCTTCATAACTCGGTAGTTTCAGTCACAGAAAAGTAGAACTTTTTTGTTTAAAATTTTAGTGTATCAAGAATATTTTGCTAAATATGACTAGTAGGACAGGGGAACAGTATAAAAATTTCTTATTTTTTTCAGCAGTACATTTACAGCCTCAAACAAAAAATACATATCTTTACGTCATTTAAAGCATCTTTCCAATTGGGAGTATATGCCTATCGCTACGATTAGAGTGGACATTCTGTATAAAAATGGAACTAAATTTTCTATAATTTATCTTTGAATTGGTTTGAATTGCTATTTTCTTAAACTTCTTAATGTTTCTAATTTATTAACTAACACACTATTAATTGAAATTATATTTTCTGACCCTCAACACGTGATTAAAGGAACGCTCGGAATTGAGTGGATTTATGCTCACGTGACGCAAGTCAAATAAGCGCAAATTTAATTTTGGAACCCATGGCGCATCTTGCAGAAGGAGGAAAGGACATGACATCATAGTAAGGCGTAAAACAATGTATTTAGATGTCTGATGAAACTTTGTTACTTTTGCAATGTGACTGATTAAAAGCTTCCTCTTTTTTCCAATATAGGAAAACCAAAGGACAGACAGAAGGACAGATGGCGAGAGCCTTCCAGTGTCTCGCTCACTTCAAGTCCCGAACACTGTTTAAATATTTATAGAGGAAGGACGACAAATACGGAACACAGGTGCAAATATGGAATAGGTCGGTTTATCCTCTAAGTGCTGAAATTTAGTAGAAACAATGCGAAACATTTCCTATTGAGCCACCATTACGTTAGTGTTGTCTGTGCTGTTGTTGTAACTGTAACCACGTTTTTCATTACGAGCATTTTTTGGAAAGTGCAAATTTCGGCAAGTCATCTTATCCAAATTTAACAATTATTTCTCGATTTGTGAGTCTTATGTGGCTAATAGGGCATATTTTGATGTTTATTTTCGTCTATAATTCATCCATGTTTCGTTTCCTCGATCCATATTTATAATCTCCCAGAACAAATGACCAGTAGGTGATAAATATGGAATACCTGTAGGGTGACAAATATGGAATAATATTCCATATTTGTAAACTATTTGCTAAAAGGCACTTAAGAATGGGCTCATGCAAATGCTCATGCTGGTTACTCTAGTAGAAGTTACGTGTGCGATTTTTGTAAAAATTAGAAAAGTTCTTGTAAAGATTAGAAAATTTTTCGTAAAAATTAGAAGAATTTTCGTTTATGTTCTATAGATTATCATCTATATGAATATTTTTTTCATCTGAAATGTTCCTTTAATTAAAAGCATTATTTGATGTATTACTTTTCTATTAATAAAAACTTAATTACATTTCCCCCATTTCTTGCCCATTTCTATTAAGGATTTTTAGGTATTCCATATTTGTCACCCATTTAGATATTTGAGAATTTCGCACTAAACAGATATATTTTTAAATATTGCTGTTTTTTCTCAATTTAGAAGGAAAATATTTTGTGTACATTTAGTAAAAAGTTCATTGATTAATATAACAATGAAGTTTCCATAAACCAACGTTTCTAGTCATAAACATTTTGCCAAATGTAAATGGCATTCCATATTTGTCTCCCTTCCTCTAACCATTTTGTTGCAAGTAAATACGGGCACCTCTGAATCAAGTGAAAAATATCGAATTATTATGTTGCCCAATATTTTATTATACTTTCCGGATGACTTGTCATAAACCAGTCCAAAATTGGAAATCATATATATCTCGTTTTTTTAAGTTTATTATTCTATCTAATACAGGTTATTTTTTGCCTGCCTTTCTACTGAAAGAAGATACAAGTGTTTATTTATTTTTTGTTTTGCTTCATGGAATTTAATGAATCAGAAAGAAAAGTTGGAGAAAAAAATGTATAGCTTATGGGATAAATTTTAAAATATCATATATACTATGTTAACTGAATTGTTTAACGACCCCGAGAAAAATTCATGAAGCGTAGTATGAAATGGAGTTCAGCCTTTTCTATTTGTCTCTCTTTACAGATTATAAAAGATATACATTTCTGCTGTGTAACGCAATAACCGACCATGTCGTAAGTTGCAAGACATATCTTCCGTTGCATATATTGCTGACTGAATATGCAATACGACGGCCAAATATCAAATAATATTTTTTTTATTTTTATTTTATTCTGTAAAAAGCGAAGACAAAGTATTGTGTGGACAAAAAATTCGACCTCGTAATTGTTGAGTATTTAGTGGAGGAATAGATGTGCAGAGTGGAATAACTAGCAATTAAGCATGCAGTAATTTAACGTCCTTTTTATTCATGGTGGACTCGAACATAAACCATAAAGTAAGAGACATAAATTGACAGATAGATTATCACATCTTTAATCGGACTCGTTTTTAACAGCGTCTGAGCGTGCGCGCAACCACGCAGAGTGGTGCCACCTACTCAGGAGATTGCATATCAGATTATGAGGGTAAATGGGATGATGATATAATTATCCCAACAGTAATTTTTATGAAATCTTCACATTTAAAACCTCCATGAATCCGAAAATCACATTTTGGGAATTTCGATCAGGTTGTGAACACGATAACTCTAAAACGCAACCAGATAGACTGATGCAAACTAGAATGAGGCCTCTACGCCAACATTGGAGATTTTCAACAAATTTTGGACGGAATTTCTTGAGTGGAAGTCCGTGTGTCTTTATGAACATGATATCTAGCTACGTAAATGAAATTTGACTTTTAATTTTACTGCAAAAATTGTAGATGGGTATCAAATTTTGAACCAAATCCTTCAAAGAGCTGATTGTCGCTCGATACATATACTCTACAAAAAACGCAATAAGCTTGGAATTAGTGTTTTTTAAACATCGATAGACTCTGGATACTATCGAAACCAAGTCGATAGCATGGGGTTTTCGGAACTATCGACTGAAGCAATCGATAGTATCGACTTTCTCAAAACTATCGATAGTTTTTTCCTGGGCAATATTATCGATAGGTGCATTTTCAGTTGATAGTTTTAAAACTATCGACTGGAACTATCAATACTATCGATCTAAACTATCGACTGGAAAAGCACCTATCAATAGTATCGCCTGGGAGAAAACTATCGATAGTAATGAAACTATCGATAGTTCAGCCGATATTTTGGGAAAACTATCGATTGCACTATCGGTAGTTGAACTATCGACGTTTAAGGAACACTGCTTGGAATGTGAAATCTGATGTGCGGTCTATTCGTACGTATGTGAACGAGATAACTCAAAAACGCAACAAGCTGAATTTTAGTATATAATCTCTACATTAAAAGCGCAGATCTGTGTCTAATTTCTGACTGATTCCGTCAACTGGCAGTCGTTCTGTTTGTTGCTCTCTACATGTATTTGCGAATCCTATAACTCAAAATCACAATACTCCAAATAAATGAAATCTGGTAGACCGTCTTGACACCAAAATATAGTTCTATTTAAATTTTGGACCCATTTGGTGAAATACAAGAGGTCCAAATTGAAAACTCGATTTTCTTCACTCTACTACGAAGCTAAACACAAAACAAGACTCATTATGTAAGTACGCGATAAGGAGAATACTGCCGTTGGATTTTGAAATTTAACTGTATTACTGAAATTATATAACTTAAAATACTAAATATTATTTGCCTTACCTCCTCTTAATTACAGCAGCAAACATTAGTATAGATATCAGTCTTTATGACTTTATCTGGGGGAAACAATTCTGAATTTTCTCAATTTATAAAGTATCATTTAAATATATAGAATTGAAAATTCAAATTTCCCTCCCATAGCATCTTACTATTTCTGATCAAAATTGCATGGGAGTATCTGGAACCGGAGGATAACATTCGGGATTTGTATAGAGCGATATTCTGAAGAAATACAAATCCTTTCAAAGTGCTCGAGATATCTCGGGAGTGTCGTCCTCCCTTTTTCCTTGACAGGAACTCAGATAAGCTGTTTACTAGGCTATCACTTTGGCCCAAGTTTAACGAACATTCTCATAAACACCTGGAAAAGGCACTTGAAACGCAAGTAACGGAAGAGGGAAAGTTGTTTTATATAAACAAGTTGAATAAACAAGGGAATTCAACACCTGGCCTGCATTCATTTTTCTGCAGGTAAAAATATTTCTGGCTTTGTTTTCCTGGGTTTACACTGTGGGTAAGAGAAGTAAATGAAATATGGAAATGAAGCAAAGAATAGAGAGAAAACTAATCAAACTCATTTAAAATAGTCTTTCAAATAGCGTTTTGACAGTAACAAACTGATACTATTCCTAATTTAATAAACATCCATAAAAAAATCCCTCCATTTTCTAGTAAATGTAGTTAATTTGTCTCGTTTCATGTTTATAGCATCTTGGTAATATGAAGAATATCGAATATTCGTTTTGGAACTTTTCCCTTTGACCAATTGAGTTCAAAATTTTTAAAAATCTATAATTTGGTTGCCGAAACCACCTACCAAATTTCAGGCAACAGAGTTGAAGTTACTTAGTTCCACTTGGTAGACTAACCTTTCATCACCTCGTCATAGTTTACTTCCTCGTGATGAACAAATGTTTAAATATCCGATTTTGCGTTACAGTTTCTTCAGTTAAGTATTCTATCACGTGATACAGAAAAGCTGTCGAGAAGCAATGTCTTAAAAAGGCACAATTTTAATAGAAAAAATAATACAATTGGTGATTCTGGATAGCAGTATAAGTTTATCTAGATTTCTGGTTCAGAAATATATGAAAGTTATATAATTCGCCTTATTCTTTTATTCTTTTAAACCTACAGAAACTTCCTCCTTCAAAATAATGCAATTCCTGAAAAGGAATTGCTACACACTCTAAACTGAATCAGAAAGCCTTAACTCAAATATATATATAGGGATGAGGGGGGGCTAAAACCGGATACCTTAAGTTAGTAGCGCTTGATTAGTTCTCCTTCCTAGTAGACAGTTTATGAATTATACTCCAACAGTCAAGAATAAAGAATAGTCATAGTGGCCATGTTGTTGCTATTGAATTCAATGCGTCTGTGAAGGTT
>BGPR01004726.1:17410-40652 GCA_013235015.1 Araneus ventricosus
CTTTTTGATTATTTATCTGACAAGTCCAAAATACTGAATAGATGTTTTCACATTTTGTTCACAAATACTATGAAGCATATGAAAGCGTTTAGGGACGGTTTCGTCACAATTAATTAAATAGTGAATATTATATTAACCCCTTAAGAGTCGCATTTTCTTCGCTATCTAATAAGATGACCCTTCCTGATTTGGAAAGGGTCTGTCGTTTTCATTCATCTAAGAAGGTACAGAATACTTGAGATACTTATGGACTCTACGAAATTTTTGTGTCAAATTATGAAGCTAATTAATGATTAAATTTTAATTTAAAAGCAGAAAAATGCGATAATTCGATGCGCGTCAATATGACTGGCGCGACAGTTAAGGGGTTAATTAAAAACTATGGTTCCATTGTGCACAGTATTGCCAAGAAAACAACATGGCGGCGCCCAAGAATTGTTTAGTAAATTGAATATAAGATAACCAAACCATGAGAAAGAGAGAGATTTTAATAAAAAAATTTTTTACCTTATTGATATTGAAGAATATCTCATAGCCAATAAAATTCTTTTGAGGTTTCCTGTCACTTAAAAATTGATTAAAAACTTGACTACTTGCTTTTAACGGTCGACGGAGATTTAAATTCATTGTTCAAAAGGATTGCCTTCATATATAATTCTGCAAACGCATATTTCAGCTGTCACTCCCAATGTTTAAGAAAATTTTGAATCATTATTAAAAAATTGTTAATAACTTATGAAAAAAATGAGTTGCCTGTGGTTTTTAAAAATCGTTTGGGACAAACCATAATGCGATAATGCGACAGAATTTCTCATTTTAATTAATAATAAAGGTGCAGAAGATCGAAAGATTTTGTGCTGGAATTCAGTCGAGTGCTAATCTATATACATCTACGAAACTATATATCTATAAGACTAAAACATCACAATGTTTAATTAAATTTCATGTAATTCTTTTTAAAAAAATCATTATCTTATGGATTAAAAAATGGTTTTAAAAATCGTTTGGTTCAATTGGTATTCTCATTTCAATTAAAAACATATCAGACATAACATATCAAAACATATCAGCAAAAAGATTTTTTTGAAAGAATATTTTATATAAAATGATTTTTTGCATTAAAAATAATAGACATGAGAGCATTTTTATCCTTAAAAACGCAGAGTTATATCAGCTGGTATAACATAAGAAAAATGCACGGTTTCTTTCTATTAATTATTTATGATATTTTTAATGTCGTCTCGTCATCTATTTGCAGAATTACCAAATTACCACTGCATTAATATGGCATTACCATTAACAGTGGTCACGTTGCTTAATTGTAGTAAGTTCTCCCTCTCTTTTTGAGTAACGGTTGATTCAGCGAATCTGATTCATCTTGCGTTAATTATCTTATGTAGATTCATCTCGCGTTGATTATCTTATGTAGATTCATCTTATGTTAATTATCTGAGGTACTTTTAAAAGAAAGAAGCAGTGTGCTGCCATCTCAAAAAAAGAAGCATCTCCGGATGCATTTTCATAACATTGTATAAGTCATATTCTGTGCTATCTCTTTCGATTACAATTCTCATATTACGGTGAAAGCTTCTTACCCATTTCTCGTTACTTCTGATATTAAAATTTTATTTTACCTCAATGTTGCTTTACCAAGCTTAGCTGTATTTCTTATTCGACATATTTTCGGAAAAACATCTTCCATTTTTTTCAAGTATCCTTTCTACAAATTCCATCTCTTTCGGTTTCGTCCATCCCTTTATAAAATGGGCATTATTTCGAATATTCTTCGTGTCGAAGAACTTCCATATATTTTAGAATTTTGGCTTTTTTCTCTTTCTTTTGCTATAAGGCTTATCATCCTTTCTTTGACGGTTTCGTTTCTATCGAAATACGTTTACGAGGGTTGAATATTGTCATTTCTCAGTCGAAACTCATTTCTAGGGGTCTCTTTTATGGCTTGAAATTATGTATTCCGAAGTTCAGTTTTCATTCGTATGTTTTTCGATAAAATAATGTTAAGGTGATGTCGGTATTTTCATAAATTTGCAAGAGGAATCCAAACTATCATTTGCGTTATCGAAATCGGTATGTATATTTTTTGGAAAAAGATGTTCCTTCTTTACATTTTGTTGCACATTTTTGATATTTCAAGCTCGTAAGTTGCGGAATGCTTGGCAGGTGCTCTCTTTGTGGTTGAAAAGAATGTACCAAGAAATTTAAATTTCAAGATGTGTGGAAACTCTGAATGAATGTAGATCATGCACTGATAACGAAAGAAATGATATTTAAAAGGTACTCTTACATAAAAATATATAGAGGAAAGACATCGAATTTAGAACCACTTGGACATTTTAAAATGTTCAGTGATAGAGAATTAATTTTGAGGAAAAGCAGGTAGTAGGATTCTTTTGTAGATTTTTTATATTCAAAACAATGTAATTTTTTATGAAATAAATTTTATAATAGGAAAAAATAACTTAAAAAATTGTATCGTCGGTCCGATCAAGGAAAACATACTGGACTGCTGATCTCTTCAAGAACAATTAAAGCAAAATATTTTAATTCTCAAATTCACTACTACAAACAATGCATGTACTCAAGTATGACATTCTATGCACTGTCTCCCTTTTTCTTCTTCCTTCGTTCCCTCGCAAATGATAAGTATTCTTAGTTTATATTCTTTTTTATACACGTTTGAAGGCATTATTATTATTATTATTATTATTATTTCATTACATTTTCAAATTATGAGAACTACTAGTGGTGATAACTGCTTTCTAAGCTATTCCTGTAATTTAAGATAATAATCCCATTGATTTAAACAGCCCAATTTAGGCTGTTTGTGGTTCAATATAGGAAACTGTTTTCCAATATAAGCAACTTTTGGACAACAACAACTAAAAAATTCTACCTTATTTTTAAAGTATTTTAACAAAAAGGTTTACAGTAAATTGTAGCCAAACAAATTTCGTATCTGATTATGTAATAACGTATTTTCCTGCTTACTTTAAAGTGGCGTACGGCATTATTATCTTTCATTAAAATAATTAACTGATGATACCTGAATCTAATCAACTGTTCTCTAACTGTAACCACCTAACACCCTCTCTTAAAAATGGTTTCATGCATCCCATTTACATCGTTACAACTTAATTTGCCTATTTTACGGCCCAAATATTTATAAATTACAAGTGTCAATCTAGGCGTCGCACAATGGGGTATTTGCATGAAAAAAGGGGACAAAATTATTTTCTCGCGATTTTTTGCCTAAAACATGTATATTTTTTTGCATTTATATATTTTAACTTTGTTATAATAGTTTATGACCATAAAAAGATTATAAATATTAATTACACACATTAAAAATAAATATTTTAAACAGTGTTGCGAAACAATGATATTTGTAAGTATGACCATTTTAAATAGCGTATCATAAAATAAGATTAACATTTTTTTTTTCATGAGATCATTTCTGAAATTTTTCTTCTTCAATAATATCATCTTCTTCACTGATAACATCTTCTTCTTCAGAATCTTCTCTTATCGCTTACATGTCCAGATAAAAGCATCTCAAAGGTATTTTTTTTTAAATATTTATATTATTTTCTTTTTCTCATTTGTTTAGAAAAAGACAAAACGGGATCGGAGGTCATTTACAATCTATTTATAATATCGATATATTAATAATATCGCAAATATTCAACAAGTCGTATAGCTGTGTGATCAAGCAAGATCATGGAGATTAATTTCAATAGAAGTTTGTGTAACTTGGTAACTATTTTTGCTGTGATAACATTCTTTTTGGACTTCCTTGTATTAAAGAGTAGCAGGGATATATTGACAGTTACAATTAATGAAATTTAACAAAAGATATCAAAATTAAAAATTAATTAAAACTCTTTGTATTATACAGAATGGGGCATATGCAGCAAATTCTAATAAAATACAAATACAAACAATAGAAAAATAAAAAACATTAAAAAAGAAACAAGAAAAAATATATAAATGAAACAGATGAAGTAAGCAATAACAATAACAATACACCTTTTTGCGCACCCAATTTATTGACTATAGGGATATATTGACTTAGCTCCTAATCGTACTATTTCGTATTGATTCTTGTGAAACCAGCTTTCATAAAAAATGAGAGGGCCTCTGCTGGAGTTAGCTTTTCTGTTTTATTTTGTAAAGTATGAAATGTTTTTCTGTATTTTGTTGCACGGCCTGGATTTGAAGTAATATCTTTAACAATTTTAGAAACATTGATTTTTTTTTCAGCTTTGAAGTTCATTTGAGTAGAAAAGGTCAGTTGTCCGATTGGAACTCCAGTTATTAATTTCTGTATCCTTCGCTTTTTTTGGTGCGGGCACATGCTTTTTGAAATGGCTTGGGTGGGCGATCAGAAGACATAAATTCTGAATTTTCAGGCGAAATGAAAGCAATAGATCCCTCAATCCGTCCCTTTTTGCTCTTTAAAACGACTTCTTTTTTATGTGCTGCTATCCATTTTGTTTTAAGCTGAGACTTAAAAGACGAGATCTTATGATTAAATCTGCTTTGTTACCGTCCAGAGTAATTTAATGTATTAAAAAGCTTTCCTTCGAGGTATATCCATCTCATATCGAATTCTTTTTGCAGACATTCTTTCATGAGACTATATAGATACTTTCTCTTAAAAACTTTCATAGTTGATGCTAAAGGAAATGCTTATTAAATATACATCACGCTTTAAAAAATTCGAAATATCTTGTAACGCTATTTGATTACTATGATTCGGTACCGGATAGTCGACTCAGAAACAAGCAGTGCTGCAATAAAAAACACTTCAAGATAATGTATATAAAATAGAATTTTTACAAAATAGTTTAACTTCTATATAGCCCCAAATTTTTAATTGTAATTATCTACATTGTATCTTGGGAAATTTTCCCGCCCGAGCGATTTCTAATAAAAGAAAAGGGATACCTATTAAAGTAGATGAGTTTCCGGTGGGCATCCTGAAAGCGCAACCGTAACCAAATAACGGCGATGTTATGATTAGATTTAGGTTTAATTCAAATAGGTTTATTAAATGCAATTAAACTAATTAGGAATCCCAGGTTTGACCTTTGTCTAATAATTAATCTTATTAATGTAATCAATTTAACACTCAGAATGTGAAACAAAGGCAGACATTATTAATTTGAAAAATATAACATTAAACTTTATCACAGTATAAATATTTAATTATGAATTTAGCATTAAATAAAATAAGTCCAGGAAGAGCAGGATCACATAAAAATAATTAAAGCAGTCTCATAAAACATTCTTTCATGAGACTATATAGATACTTTCTCTTCAAAACTTTCGTAATTGACGCTAAAGGAAATGCTTATTAAATATACATCACGCTTTAAAAATTCGAAATATCTTGTAAGGCTATTTGATTGTTATTATGGTAGGTTAGAGCGATTTTAAACATTTCAAAATAATTTAGATTTGTTACTGCAGACAAGCAGGAAAATTTCTACATTAAGAAGTTACAATTTACATATACAGTCCTCCACATACTTATTCACAATTCAAAATAAATATTATTCCGATGCTCCAAATTCTTCTTCAACGTATCTAAAAAATTTTAATAAAATAAATAATAAAACGGAATTATTCCAAATGATTTTCTACACAACCGATCAATTCTATTGTTAGAAATAGTAAATTCAAACTATATCATAAGACTCCTTCATTGGCTATCTCGATTTCTAAAAAAAATTATGTTCGCATTCTCGCAGATATTAGCTATAAAAACATCTGCGTGTTTCGATTAAGTTCTCTATGGTGGGAATATAGTTTATTTAGGTAAAAGAGCGTAATCTACTATCTATCTACTGTCCCCTATCTGATTGTACTACAGTTTCATTTTCAAGATACTTTTATCATAAGTATTTTTCACATTCTTCAGCTGGCGTGGTACGGAAGTTAGGAGATGAGACTGTCTTCTCAGGTGTTGTCTTCAACATCTGAGAGCTTACAGGGAAGAATGCAGATCATAGCAACCTTCTTGACAAATTTTTGTCAAATGCTATAAAAATATACTTTAAGCAACTGAATTAGTATAAAACACTGTTTCATTATTTTCAACCACTATAAACATAAAGTGCAACCACAAGTTCATCCGCGGGAATCCGAGGCAAATACCTTTTGATCTTCTTTCTTAGAGATTTAGGCTTTCTATTGGTACAAAATTTTAATTTGGAAAGGCTTGGAAGTACAATTAAATCCTTAATGTTTCTAAATATTATTTAAAAATTGAAAAAATTCTTACAAGTTTTATTTGTCTTATATTTACACAAAATTTTACCAAAAATGTATAAAAAAATGTATAAATTTTATGGTTATTATTCCATTAATAAGATCCAATGCAAAAAACTGAAGTAAAATTGCGCTTTATCACCTGATTGTACACTTGAAAACAGCTCTTTTCAAAAGGCTGCGATCATGAAAATATTCGCAGGAACTAATTTCTAACTTGTAACAACTGTATTAATTTACTGTTTGTGAAAATACAAAAAATAGACTTGAAATAGGATATTACAACTATTAATCTATATAGTTTAGTATATTTGATCATCTTAAAACGATTTTCAAAAGTGGGCATTTTGTCCACTTTTTCCCCACTGTGCGTCGGTCCAAATTCGGCAACTCTTCCCTTACATATATATACTTTTTACCTTTTTGGCTATAAAGGGAACTTGGTTAATTTGAAGCGGATTGAACCACAAGAGAAATTTGAAAAACTGGATATAAAGATTAGCATTGAGCACAGCAACTTTTCTTAGAAAATTCATAAGTAGTAAATAAATAGTAAGTAATTTTAATAAATAAAAGTAATGACAATTAGAATTAAAACTTTTAAAAATTTTAAAAATAATTTCAGTAAATAAGTAAGTAGTTTTAATCTAGAAACAGTGTACAGCACTATGACTATAGCAATGGTACAGTAAAACTTCAAAGTAAACAGTACAATTCATATCTAACGAGTTCTTCTAAAGTTTATAAAATTATTTTTGTTAATGCATTGTATAGTAGTTAAGTCGTCCAAGGAATTAAGGTCCATAAAACATATTCACTTACGCTCACTGAAGACGGTCGTTTCCTGCTAACGAAGACAATTCAGAAATTCAAACAATTATTTCACATTTTCCGTTTTGACTTCGAACAAAATGAAATAAATTAGAATTCCCTGAATTGATCCAAATATACTTGAGTTATAGACTATATTTTAATATTATGTTAATAGGGCATTCTAGGGACCAGAGAAAATTTCTAATTACCAACGGGACGGATTCGAATTAAAAACGTTCAAAATGGCAAAGTTCCACTGCAGTATTTAAAATTTTAAAAAAAATTGTCAAATACGAACAAACATTCTCAATTATTTACAATATGTCGTACACATTTGTACCTCCTTTACGGTAATTTTATTTTGCCAGTTTTCATGAAATATATCTCTAATTTCAGAATAATTAATGGATTTCTTGCATTCAGATTCAGCAACACTATTTACTAATCTTATTTTGCAGATTTCTCCAAAATACTCGCAGCTAAATTAAAGTCGATTCTTCCATTTAATAATCTCTTCCCTCAGTAGTTGCTTCATTAGAATAATCTTTCAACCCTCAAAGTGTTTCGTAAATTGAAGAGCATCGTAATTACATTCATTTATCTTGAAACCCAGTGAATGCTTTTTTGTCTGTTCGTGATACACGGAAAGATCATTGTCCTACTATGAATACAAATCACTTCGACTCCCTGGTAGCATCATTAGACTTTATTTAGTCTCTCTTTAATTAATGCAAGATTTGCAAATGTTGCCCTTTCGAGGAATTTAAGTGTAAAAACTCTCAGAACTCGATGATCGTTCGGGTAACCAGTGCTCACTTTATTGCCATTCGATGGACGAAAAGTTCGGAACTTTTGTTCAGGCGAAAGTTTATCTGAAGCATTTTTTATTGGAAATATATTTTAAATCTATCCGTTTAATATATGTATCTGTCTCTAGCTAGTTTGTTCATAAATAATTTTTTTTATTAATTATCAAAATAGTTTGTATGTCATCCAAGAAGATGTCTAAAAAGCTTTTAATTAAAATATTCACATTTTAATGAAACAGATGCACTTTCTTCTAATTGGAATTTCTTATAAATTGGGGTCAAAAAGTGAAAAATAAACATATACAAAAACGAGATACACCCCCTCCCCCTCCATAGTCTGTTCCGATTGCAAAAGAAGAGCCGCAACAAAAGTAGCTGGAGTGTAAGGTTTGTTTTCCAGTGAATTGATGCCTGAAGAAAGCAAATTTTAAACAAATAAATTGAAAGATTTCATTGTACCTTCTATTAGTTACTGTTAAAAGTAACAAAATTTATAACATTTTAGGATAATCTTAGTATTTATCAAGATATAAGACTGTTATCTTCAGAACATTATCTATGATAGAAAAACATGTAGTAACAGTACGTGTATCTGATAATTAATACACATCTATCTATCAGATACATGTATTGACATTCATCTATCAAATAAATACAAAGGTTATTCGATAATTTCGTATGTAAAAAATAATTTTTGGGGGATAAACAATTTATTCTCCAATATAGTCTCCTTTGATATTTATATACTTAGTCCAGCAATGCTCGAGTATTTTTTATTCCGTCCATGTAGTACGGTTTGTCCAACACTTAAAAATTGGCTGTTATTTCGGGAATCATCTCATCGTTCGATGAATATATGTTTATTACCAGCCATTATTTCCTGTTTGGGAGCAAATAGTAATTCTATGGAGCCAAATCGGGAAAACAGGGAAGGGAGATAAATTGAAAGCTTAAATTGGGATCACAAATGCAAAAGTCTGAGGTAGTGCATTATCGCGATGAAAAAAAATTCTTCGTCAAATGAGGACGTTTCTCCCTTATTTCATTATTTAAATGATACCGTAAAAAAGCAGATTACGGGCTTGTAATTGTTTTGCCCTTCCCCAAAAGTCTAAAAAGATTATACTTCGAGCATCCTAGAAGACTGTGGATGGTGTTCACATTTTTTTTCGGGGGGGGGCAGAATCCTCGCTTGCAACCTGTTGGTTTGATTGTTCCTTTGTCTTAGGCCCATAGAGATCCAAATTTCATTCATTGTCACAAAATGAAGCAGAAATTCCTCTGCATTCCTTGAAAAGCTTCAAACTTTCCTGGAAACGCTTCTTTGATCCAGAGCGAGGAATCGTGGCATCCATTTTGCCGAGAGTTTTCTCATGCGTAAATGTTCACGCAAAATATTATGTAAGCGTTCATTTGAGTCTCTCATAGTCTTAGCAATTTCATGCACCATCACTCTCTGTCATCAGTCACTTATTATGGATATTTTAATGATTTCTTGGGTTATAACCTCGATAGGGTGTCCTGGTCGTTCAGCGCCGCATGTACTCATATGGAGACATCGAAAGTTATCAAACAACTTATAAACTGTTCTAATTGAAGGTAAAGAGTCATCATAATGTTTGTGAAGTTTAGTTTTGGCTTCTTTTCTGGATCTTCTTCTTTTTTTGGATTTTCCCTTTCAGAAAATAATGTTTCAAGACTACGCGAAATTCTTTCTCAACCTTCTAGTAGAAATCAAGTTACTTAATCGAATTAAACAAGGATCAAACACAGCTTAATAGATATACAGTAAAGCATCGTTTATACGTCTTTCAAGGGACTGACGTAAAACGACGTATAAACGAAATTTTACTAAAAAACTTTGATTATTACAAATTTAATGCTACTAATACAAATTCATTCAAAAGTATGAATTTTAAAATTTTTTAAAGATAGTTCTAGTATAATATTGCCTAGTATCGAAATCAATAACTGTATTGCTTTTAGACGCTCTGACTTTTACGATTTTTACAATCACCTGATATTTGATAATTTTTTTAGCGTATTAAAAAAACTGTGCGTTTATTTTAAAATAATTTTATTTTTTCTACTTTTCAATTTTTAATATAGTTCATATTTCCTTATTAAAATTAGAATGGAAACTACAATCAATGTTTTCCTGAAATTCACTACCACATGGAACAGGAATTAATTTAAATTAATCGATTAATCGATAATTAGTTTCTAAAAATATAAAAATATTGTTTTGTCATTGGGGTGACACGTCTTTTATGGCCATACACCCCCAGACTGGAATGAATTTCCATCGGAAACACGCAATTGTACAAATTTTCAGAGTTCTTGTACATCAGGAAGAGAATGAAAATTTGATAACAAAACCCCATCTCTACAAACTTGAGATTTACAAGCATAAAAGATGTGAAGTGAAATAAAAGCATGCAAAAAGTAGTTGAGAATGATATTCAAAATAGAAAATATGCATACAGTTGCCTATGTATCCACGGAGATAAAATTTGTAGATATTTCTAGGCGAGAATTCCCTATGTTTTTTTTTATTATTATTTACATTCACATCAGTGAAATTACATCTTTGGAATCTTTAGTAATAACTATGTTTGTAAAGAAGAGTTAAATGTATAATTAGAATTAGGAATAAGTTAGTACTGATTTCACAAACATTTTTTATATGTTCTACGTAAGAAAATTCCATTTTCTTGGTAAAATTATGCCTCTTTTTAGAAAAACTTTTCGTACAAGAGGTAGTGCATGTAAAAGTGATTCGAACGGTTTAAATTTCGCATATCCAATAAGGTATATACTACTTATCTTTTCCGTATGCTCTTGAAGATTTTAGATGTTGGCATCCAGAGAAGAAAGCTGTGTATCTAAGTAATTTATATTGTAGAAATATTTATATTGTCAACTTAAAAATTCGTTATCCAAGAGATAACTTTTAGTTTTTAAATTGTATAAAAACTTAATCACTCAAAATAAAAAGAGACAAGCATAAATAATGAATTAATCTGCCGAAAAGATAGATCTATTGCATAATAAGAAAATTAGAAACTATGTCTTACGGATTGTATGATATATGATTACATAAATCTCCTTCTACGGTAGAAGCAAACATTCGGTAATACCTCTCAATCATTCCTAATTTTCAGTAAATTATGCCTATCAAAGATGTTAAAACATTGAAGTTTCATTAAACCTCGTATTAAAACCATTTGCAAAATTAAGAAAATCCATAATTGAAAAATAAACTTCAGAGGAAGATTAATTATTACTTTACTACGCAAAATGAACCATCACAGCTTTTTTATTAAGTGGATGTTGAAATGAGGCATTACTAAAAAAATCTTTCAAGCAATAACATTTTTTTATTTGTTCTTAAAATATTAATTTCGTTGATTTTTTTAAAGAAATGTTTCAAATTTTTATTCAAAATAAATTATGTTAATTTTACTCAAAGAACAGGAGAAGAATGCCGGCTGTTTCGTTTATAAAGAGCTTAGGCATAATTCTAAAATTTGAATTCTAAACTATCTATCAGTGTAAGATATGCTTGAATGAGTTTTCTGGCAATGGAGGGATGGTGTATTTAATATATTTAATAAGGTAATGGTGTATTTAATATATTTAATACTTTGGAGACGCATATTAGCAAATAATCGTCAACGACCCGTTGTTTTTGACAATTTTGGAATTAAACAGAACGATAACGAGCATCCCACGCAGAAGAAGGTATGTCCCATCACCGGCGAAGAGACCTTTTTGCCAACTTTACCAACATTTCTGTACACTCAGGTTAAGAGAGAAATTGCATACGGAATCGGCCGACTTCTCATCTCCATGCACGAGGTACCCCCTGGATAACCTTCAGTGCATTAATATATTAAATTGGTGAAAAAATATTTGTGTTTTCTTCCTACGAATTAGAGCACTAATCTTGAAACAATGAATGAACTTATATCAAAGACATACTTTCCATTTCGTTCGATAACAGTTTGCAACTTCATTATCCCACATTTATAGAACGTCTAGCCCTTATCAACTAAAACTAAACCCAGTGCAAGCTCACAGTTCCATTATCTTCGTGACTTTTAACATTCAATGGATTTTGTGAATATATAAATGAATTATAATTTGGCGCAAAGCCCGAGCTTCATGGTGGATGTGCATCCCTTCTCAACTAAACTCCAATATTGTTTAGCAAATCTCTAAAAATGTACATACAGGACCTTCCGTTGCCATGGCAAAACATAATTCCTAAACGATTTGACAATGCAGGGCATTTTTCATTTGATTACTTTTTGTTATTTCTCTGTTTTATAACAGTACACATTGATAGTAACTATAAATACACAATACCTTTGTGATTCAAGGAAACTAATGGCATGACCTTCCTTTAAAGGATTTCAGCTTTAAATCTGGTTTGTATTGGCTCATCACGATTTCTCCAGAATGTTTTAAAATGATATCCTGGCATATCGTCCATATTTCATTGGCATTTATCATTCTTTTTAAAAATGAATCGTTTTCAGCACATTTGGTGTGCAAACTGTGTTCATTGAGTTTCTTTCAGTTAATGTGGAACCCAAATATCGAGATTTTTAAGAGTCTCAGTTTTACAAATGCATGTCGACGGTTTAAAAATGAACTTGAAGCCTTTCTTTTATCTCATATACTGAAATATGCCGTTCCGCGAAAAGGTTATTGCAATCTTTTGGTCATCATGAATTTCAATTGGCCTACCGAAATGTTGGCCACTTTTGAGTGAAAATCAGCAAAAAGAAATTTGGTAAACCAATTCAGCCACTTGAGTTACATTATACGCCGTACACTCCAAATAGTAAATCTTTGTGGTCATCAACAGCGTTCTTCCCTTTTTACTTTCTCGTATACGAAGTATACAAAGAGAAAGTATTGTAATCGTCAAAAAATTCGAACTCGAGATTTTGACGAATCTCCACGTTTTAGACCTCCCTGATTCCGAAAAACACAATTTTGGAATTATGTCTGTCTGTGTGTGTGTCTGTATGTGTGTCTGTGTGTGTGTCTGTGTGTGTGTCTGTGTGTGTGTCTGTGAACACGATAACTCGAAAACTATTAGAGCTACGGGGATGAAATTTGGTATGTGGTCTTTAAACATAATTTGTAGGTTTCTATCAAATTTTGGACAAAATCCGTCTACGGGAAGTCTGTCTGTCTGTATGTTCGGGGTCATGCGAACGCTATAACTCAAAAACTTGAAAAGCCAGATGGATAAAATTCTATACACAGTTTTATCGTCATGAATGTAGGTCCGTATAAAATTTTGGGTCAAATCCGTCAAAGGGTTGACTGTCTGTCGGTCTGTATAATCACATACTTGTTCAACTCCCTGCGCATGCCTACTAGTGGCAATGCCTGTGCAAGGAAGAGACGCTCCGAAACTTGGCAGTTTGCCAAAAACAAATTCTGGAGTGATTTTGTAAGGAAGCAAATATTTAGGGAGTCTCGCCAGGTCCTGTTGCGCAAAAGAATGAGCAGAGGATTTGAATTTGTTTTGATCCTTCAAACCACGCGTGGTTCCAACTTTGGTTTACTTGCGACGGAAGTTTATTTGACGCCTTTTATTATTCTAGTTTTCTCTACATGTGTTAGGAGTATACGAGAAAGTTTAGGGGAGACCACTCCCGCTGGTTGAAAATAAAAAAGTAAAACATGATAATAACTCTCTTTTTCTTGCCCCATGTTAAAATCAACACCATACAAATAATTTAAATAAAATTATGCGCAATTTGCATTATAAGTAAAGTTAGAGCATCAGATAACTACCATCAAAAGAAATAAATCGTCTAATTGACATAAATTATTTTAAAAGTTAGTTATACTGTCGTGTAAAAATCATAATTATTTCCTATAGAAAACTAATAGAATACATTTTGTAGATGTGTCGACTATTTAAAAATGTTAGTTATACATCTGATGGTTTTAAACGTGTGGCTTTCGAGTTGGCAATATCCAACTAGATGAATTAAAAGTCTTTTATATTTTCTCTATTTTTTTCACTGAAACTCAACTAGTTAACTTTTCTGAAACAAATGAAATCAGTGCAGAGCAAATTGCGTGAAATCATATTTCCAAAAACTCAATAACTCTGTTAATTAACCATTGAATATAAAATTACAGTGATATTACAAAAAAGCCATATCCCATGCTAAATCTTTTGTTTGGTAGCTTTATTTCAACAATTAAGACAGGTCAAAATTAGGTTAAATGGATTGAATATTTTTTAAAGTTCTTGTTTGCGCAGTTAACTCTTTCAAGATAGCCGGAAGACATTATACTTAGTTAAATATTATTAAATGCATTAGTTAACAAATTTCTGGAAAATCCTTGAACATACAGTGGAAACATTTGTTTAACTTACTTATTTCAGATATTTATAAAATTTTCCAATCTGAATCAATGAGTTTGTCAAATATCGCTAATTGAGTTTCTAAACTATTCATAGAATTAATATTTAAATATTCGTTAAACAGCTGAACATGGCTAATTTGGTCCTTTTTAAATCGAAAGTTTTCTCTGGTCCCTATAATTTTCTATTAATGGAATATTAAAATATCATTTATAAATCAAATTACAATTAAAAAAATTAAAAACCTAAAGGATTTAAACATAATAGCTAAATCTAAAAATTGAATATACACAACCAAAAAACACGTTAGGAATTTAAAAGTTGTAGACATTTAATCTTAAAAACTCGAAATGACATATTAAAAAAAATTCCGTCAAAAGGTAAAAGAAAACACATCATGAATTTAAAAGTTGTAAACAATTCAATCATTTTAATTCTTAAATCCTCAATGTGTTTTTGTGTTATTAAGACTGTATACAAAACTTTTAAAATCCTAGTGTGCCTTTTGGTGTTTTTGTGTCTTTGTATGTTCAAATTTCAAATAATTTATTCATTTATAAATTTTTAATGTTTAGTGATTAGAACTTTTATATTCTTACCATGTTTTTAATGTTTTATGACGACTGTATGCAGCCCTTAATTTTCTAATAAGTTTTTTAATATCTCTAAGATTCATTGATTACGGCTTTTGTTCTGTGTGTGTTTCATGCTCTTTCTGTTTCTGCACTCTGTAACTAGAGTTCTCTATATAGTGCTTTTCTTTTAAATAAATAAATAATTACCCGTCGTTTCGTGACAGATAGTTTGGGTTCTGGAGGACGTTTCATGCACTTTCAAGCGCGAACAGACCGAACTTACTGATTCATTGTCAGTGGAAATTATCGGAGCAAGTAGGAGGAATGTTAATACGAGGTTAGAGGGGTGATGAGCTCTCCACCCTCGATAGTTTTTATTCAGCTTATGGCAAATACCCACTGGCGCAATCTATACGCCGCACCTGTTCGTAAAGGGTTAAGCAAACCTTCAATTTAAATATCGGAAGTTAGTTGCAAGAAGGCGAAAGGCAGTCGCACTTCAGCACGTCATTTTCCATCGAAGAGAAACTTCATTATTTTATTTGACGATCGAATTTCCGAAAATTTTGACATTCTGTAACGGATGTAGCAACACGTCAAATGGATTATTTATGCAGAACCAAAGAATCTCTTCAAATCCCTTCTGAATAAAATCCCTGCCTTTTGATCCTGCCCTTTCCGATTTCTTTGTTATCCATTTTACCGAAACACTGTTGCCTCGAAATCCGCCAATTAGTCGCGTCTCACGTGTTGGCCATTTGGGACAGATTTAAAAATGTAGCGATGACGTAAAAGCTACCTTCTAAACTTTAGAGAAATAAGCTTCAAAATTCACCTTTATGTTGAACTTTATTATATTCGCTGTAAGTCAGAAAGCCCAATTAAAATGTTTCAACACAAAGATAAAGACTTAAACAATGCTTGTCCAGATTTTGAAGTTAGCAAAACATGGAGGTGAAATATATAGGTTTAAATGCTAAGTGAATAGATACTTCGGCTAAAACAATTCAAGAAAAATGCCAAATTGAGAGTGGAGATATTATAACAAATATATATATTCTAAAACACGAGAACTTCATCTAGTTTTAACGATTCATTTATGCATAATTCTCAGCTATGTGCTTTTTTAACTTTCTCAAAGGGGAGGGACGCCGAATTTGGACCTGTGCCTAGGACCGGTATCATAATTTCATTTCTATTAATTATTTGGCCCATAAAATAGGCAAATTATTTTGTAACGATGTAAATGGGGTGTAATTTTAGGGTTAGAGTTAGAGAACGAGTTTTTGGATTTAGATATCATCCTATTAATTATTTAAACAAAAGACAAAAAAGGCCCTTAAGCTGTTTTAAATTTAGTAGGAAAATATGTCATTATATCATCAGATACGAAATTTGATTGGCCACAGTTTCCTAAAAGTTTTAAAAAATTATTTTAAGATGAGGTTAGGGGAATTTTTTTGTTGTTCAAAAGTTGCCTCGACTGGACCAAACAAACGAAAACAAGTGAAAACCCTGGAAATCTTTGAAACTATTAGTAATTAACTTTCTTTAAAACCAACGAAATGGAAACTAGAAATTTACTGTAGAAGAAAATGTTAACAAAGTGCAAGAAATTAGATTGTGATATGAGCTCAAGAGTTCATTTTCTCCATTTACACCTGGACTATTTTCCTGGAAACTTGGATGGAGTCAGAGAAAATTTCATCTAGGCATAAAAGAAATGGAATGAGGATTCAAAAGGTAGGTGGAATATCATATATTGCTGGATGTTGAAAAGAGACAATTCCTGGCAAATTCACCACAAGAAAAACGGAAAAAGTTTTGTGGAAAAGAGAAAACTCTACTATAAAGATTTGTAGCTTTTTTTATAAAGTCATTTTTCATTTAAATCATTACAGAACTAGGATATAAATAAAAAATATATATTCATGAGGATATAAAATAAAAATAGAAATATCACAATATTTTGATTTTAGCTGTTTCCCCCAAAATAAGAAATCATGTTGTGAAAGAACCTTAGGAGATAAGGGGAAAAATGGATTTCATTTTTGAAATCAGCACTGTAGTAATATAAAAATCAGTTATCAAGATTAAAACAAATGTCAAAAGTATTTTCTTGAAGGCTTGTGTTATTTTACCGAATGCATCGGTATTCCCGTACTTTACTTGAAAATCGGGATTTTCCAATAAGGTGAATGCACGCACATAGTGTCTTTTAGCTTATAAAATGTAAAGTAAGTAAGATACAGACTTCAAAATTTCACCCAATGTTCTTTATTTGATCATAAATCAATAAATATGGACTTCAGATTTTGTCTCATGCCATTTAAGTAAGAGAAATAAAACTAAAAAATAGTAATTGCGTACTCTTTGCCGACCTGGAGGGTAAGGGTACGTATTAAGGGTGGCAAGAGTAAGCACAGGATGTGGTATAACAATAGTCGCATGCAAATACATAGGAGGCACTACAATCCTCGTGCCACCACTCTTTGCACAATCCACATTGAATCCAGTTTTCATGACAGGAATTCCCACATCCTTAGGAAATAATTAAAGTAGTATCATCAGCAGAAATCATAGTTGATTTAGTTGGTGATTGTTTATCGTCATAACAAAAATTCAATCCTTTCTTTACGTTTTGCTTCTTTTCTTCTTATTTTAAAATTATCCTCTCACCTCCCTTTCTTCATTTTAAAGGAGATTCTGTCGTTTCTTTTTCATCATTTTTATTTTCTTCCGAAAATATCTGTAAAAAGCGAAGGTGTCGTGATTTCTGATGTAAGCGCAGGTCTCTTTTTTTCTGGTGCATATTATCTTTTTCCTGTTGCTTTAGAAACTGTAAAATTGAATTAAAGCTAACATTAATTCGATTGCAGGCAATATTTTCTGTAGGCCTAAGCATTGCTTAAAAGATGACACAGTGCCGAAATGATAAAAGAAAGTAGGCCTATTAACCTACAGCTTTCAATTTTTCCGCAGGATGTACTCGTTCATCCCCAATTCTCGAGCCACTTCCCTTTTAATCCCCCAGCCTTCAACTTGCGGTTAAATATGTATCTATCAGTTTGCCTTTTGTAAGGCGAGATTTTGTAATAAATAAGTTGATAAAACAAATTATAAAACATCACAGTACATATATTAAAAGTTTGAGAGAAACAATGAAATGGGCTGATGATAATATTTTGCACAACTAAAATTTTAAAAAAAATCATGTAAAAATAAAACTATTTTGTAGTAAAGAACTATTGTTTAATTCTAATAAAATATGACACCAGAGGTATTCGTTTGTATGCGATTGTTTATTGTTTTTGCAAGAAAAAAAATTAAATGAAAGTTAACGTTAGTTTAAGGAGGCTAAAAGTACACAGTGAACAATTGCTACGAACTCTTGCCTCCTCGTTAGAGCTTGACTAAACAGTCGCTAGGTGCCAAAACGCCATAGATATACAAATTCAATGTACACCAATTATAGCTTATGATACGTGCTTTAATTTGAAATATGCCTGTAAATATTTCGTTCACTCTATATATTGACTAACACTTGCGTTCTCCGATCGAAAAATTATATAGAAAAGTAAGAAAAGTGAATTTTGCCTTGTAAATGGAAAACGAAGTTCAGCAAACCATTTGTAATACATCTTATTTCAAGATAGTAGTAGCAACACGACTAAAAGTTCACATTGTCGATTTTCTGCAGTGTTGCCAACAACGTAAAATTGCCCTCCGTATTCTTAGCGCCTGAGTACTTTTCCCGTACTTTACTTTTATATCGAGTATTCTTTAATTTTTCCTGTTAATGAATTTTGTTATTTTTTGACAATTTTAATTTTTTCAATAACAATATCGCTTTCAACAATGTATTGTTAATTATTTTTTATTCAATAAAAATGCAATCTTTATCGCAATACTTCGAATTTTTCGTAAAATGAATTATGGAACCATTTGTATTGCGTTCGACGTGTATGCTCGCCTTTACTTGATTTTAAATACGCACTCCGTGAAGGACTTTAAAAATGAATTCCTCATTTAACTGGCGGAGCAAGAGTTGCTTGTCCAAACACATCGAATACTTCTAGTTTTCGCAGTGCTAATCCTCGAAAGGCCAAGTATCGCGAGCAAACAAAAACTGCTCATTGCGTTTCAAGACAAATGGGTGTAATTACAATGTTCTGCAAATTGCCAAATGTACGACAATTTAAAGGCTAAAAGACTAGTTTAATTAAGAAACTATTGAGGGAAAATAGATGTGAGCACCGATTTCAATTAAGTTCTTTTCATGGCAGAAACGATTAAGAGGGATCGTTGTGTTACACAAGCAGATTCGTCGACAGATACAAGAATCTTAAGTCAAGAAACTAGTTAATGTTTCTACAATAAGACAGGTGTCTCTCAATGTGGAATGAATTTACTTTTTTCATTTAGAATAAATATTGCGATGAGGTTTTATAAAGAGTTGTGAATCCTGTTTGCATTTGTCCAGCATTATGGTTTCTGAAAATTTTGAAAATTGATTTGCGCCTACCCTTCATCTTTTGTTTTAAATCGGTAGAATCTTATTCATTTTTAAGGAATATTCTTTGCAGTGAGAATGCAAGGTTGAGTAGAGTGAAACACTCATCTCGGGGGAATAATGGAAAAGGGCGTCAATTTTCTCTGAATTATGTATGAAAACGAATTCAACTTTTGAACGTAGCATTGAAAGAAAAACGTAAACTGGTAGAAAAGGAGGCTCCGATGAAGATACGCAGCATTTGTAGTCGTATTTCGACACATAAAGAGCAAAGCTTCAAAGAGCAAAGGATGAGCCAGTAACAAAGAAAAGGAAAACATTCCAAAATGCATGAAAGCATTTCACGGCGAGGAATGTTCGAAATAATGGCGAAAACAATATAGAAGTGGTAAGAAAGGATACTCGGCATGCAGTGATAAAATGAACTTTCCAGAAATACACTGAGTGAGAAACTTAGAAATGCAGCTCTGCCCAGAAAAGCAGCCGGAAGGGTAAATGAATTTTGAATGGAAAGGAAATGGGGGAGAGGAGTGCATAAAACGCGTTTTAAACTAAAGTGGAAACACGAAACTCAGTGGGTGAGAAAGATCTTATGAAAACAAGTGAATAGTTCATAAATAATGAATTAAGAATATTTATAATAATATTTATGTCATATAAGAATATTTATATCTACATAATTTTTCATATGCGTTAGATATTGATTATTTAGTTTCAAAAACAGTAATATTCTTTAAAGCATACTTTTCACAACAAGGAATTATGAGGATTTCAGAATTTTCATATGATATTTACATAATCAGTGTTGAAACACTGGATATAAAAATACAATATTAATATAAGAAATCGGAAATGATCCCCCTTCGAGCTTCTTGTATATCTCATATATTTACTCATAAGGAAATTTACTCATAAACAGTAATTTGTGATCAAATGTGTCTGTGCCTAGATGACACGCAACGATAATAATCTTATGAAAGTATCCAAAATTAATTTTACCATGGACAGACTGCAACTAACGTTTTTTCGATTTGTAATTTAGATCTTTTCCAGCGGTAACTTCGCAAACATGCACCTGACAAAAAAGATTTTTACGTTATCTTAAAATTAAAAACATATATATTTACTTAATGATGCAAGGTTTTCAAGCACCATATTTTTCAAAATTTCATTTATATTTATGTCAAAGATAAAATGCACAAAAATAAATGCTTTTCATATTATTTACAAGGTTTGTGTCGCAGAGCATTTTTAAAAAATGCGTATATTATTTTCGTTGAACGTGCAAGCTAAATTAATTAACGTTAATTGTATTTCGCTTCTTTTCACAGTACGGCGATAAATGATCATGTATAGAAAACATGCAAATTGTTTTTTAGAGCACTCATAAAATTATACTACCTCTGTTCCATAATAATAGTAGCAGTTGATGAATTTAATCTGTCCCATAATAATAGTAGCAAAATAAAGTAAATATAGAATGCAACATATATTATCAAAAAATTGGTTAAATTAAACAATAAATTAAAAATATTATTCCTAATTTTTATTTTGGATGTTCAGATAGTTTCTGGATTTTTCAATAATTTCGTTACTGCATTTTAAACTTGTAACTAGGATCCCTTGGCTCAAAGCTTTGCTTTCCCTATATGCGTGAGCTAAATGAACTGGACAATCGCAATTCGATATTTGCTTGAAAGCCCTTTTTTTATCTTACTTTTACAATTGGTCGATATTCAACTGAAATAAAACAATTGATTTCGATCAGCGGATGAAATTAGAAAAATAGTTATGATTCGTAATAATTAGGTTAACCTAAAAATTTAAGATGTGTCAAAACAAATGACAGATGTCATGAAACATTGATTTTGATTGAAGGCTTCGCAATTTTGCGCTACAACATAACTCACAGCTACATTCGCCAATAATTCCCGTTTAAATATTCACTCGCTACTATTATTATGGGACATATGGAGTAAGTTTAATGCCTAAAATATGATGCCAAAATCAAATCTGCTGTCACCAAATTTATGATCAATATGAAAATAAGCATACCATTTATTTATATATCTGATTCTACTTTCTCGAACACGAAATACTATAAATTATAGAAATCGCAAAAACATTCGACTTCGAGACTTTCATGAAACTCTTCGTTTTAGTCCTTCTTGTGACTGAAAAGCAATTTTTACCCGAGGGCTCGAAAGTGTATCGAACTAGATGGCTGAATTTTGGTATATAATTTTTGGTATGTTTATAATCTTAATGTTTCTCGGTTCTAAGAAATGTCATTAATTTTTTCATCTTTCATCTTTCTTACACTCACACGCTGCATTAATGACAGAAAACACAACAAAATCTTCAATTTCTTTAATGAAAATCTGCTTTCTTTAGTCTTACTTACAATTCATTTAATTTTATTTGCTTTAAAACATTGAAGAATGAACTACAGTCAATACAGCTTTCTCGATTTACTTTTGTCAAGGAAAGCGCTTGAAGATTTGAGCTCTTATTTCTAGCTTTTGACTAATATGGCTAAAATATGTTACCAGTGGCGGCTCGTCAGCTCAGAAACAAGCAGTGCTGAAAAATTTGTATACATCTAAATTGTAGGACATTTTGTGCTGATTATTTTGGTATACAATGATGATATACTAAAAATTGATAGTTTTTGAGTTATAAGGAAGAAAACTGGAGAAAAATTTTTTCATGGTTTTTTTTTTTGTGTATAACTAAATTTCCAACAAAAAATGTTTTGGTTGCAAACCTCAGATTCGTAATCAGAACTCCAAAAAACATAAAGGAACAAAAAATTACAATTCCTCCAGAATTTCATTTTAAAAAACTCCTGAATGACTGGACTATTGAGAAAAAGCGAAAAAAATGCCAAATGAGGAAGTTGCGACAAACGAGAGCTGGGAAAAACGCAGCTCAAGTGCATGTAATTTCAAGAGGAGAAAGGGCTTCTTTTTCTACCGACTGAGAGATCCACGTTGCTCGGTGCGCGAATTTTGATCTTTAGGAAAGACAAAATTCTATGTAGCTCTGATCTGTCTCTCTCTTAATTCCTTATTGATTATCTTTTCTTTACGATTTTTGTTCCTTTTTTGCCATTTTTGTTGATCATTGAGCACTTATAGTGGAAAAGTAAGACAATTAGAATAAAAAAGAAATTACAAGCTTTTAAAATAATTTCAGGAGGGTCTGCAGATCTAATGGACGAGCCGCCACTGCATTTTACGTAAATAAAAATATATTTGGTTTCATTTATATTTGGTTCCCTGACAAATAATGCGCAGGAAGAAAGATAATACTATCCACACAACAGATATTGCATTGTTGTCGATTATTTTAAAGCATCTGCCTATCTTTTTGTGTTTATATTTGCAGTGTTTTCTACAGGTGTTTTCAAGAAATGTTATTCACGGCATCGCGAAACTGATAGTAACAGACGCGTAATTGCTCATTTGGGTTATAGTGAAGAAGAAATGGAGAGTGGTGATTGGTATTCCCGAGAAACTTCGGGCAATTTAAAAAGATTTACTTAGATATTGATTATGGACGCTTAGGATATTAATCAGCAGACTTTTGTTTTTTAATTGCCCACGCCGATCCAGCTCACCCAAAGGTTGTAAAGCATGTCACGAATTGGAGGGAATATATTTCTTTTCCGTTTGGATCGAAAATAGTAAGTTAATATACCGAAGAAAATTCTATAGGTCATCCTGTGTATGACTCTGAAGATATTATAGTGAAGAATTTGGGATTTCAGTAGGATCGGAGTCTTGCGATTCCAGGCATTCTTAAACAACTGGTTGGAATTATGTTAGAGACTCTT
>BGPR01004726.1:40662-106368 GCA_013235015.1 Araneus ventricosus
ATAATTTTTATAAGCTTTTATTCGACTTGAGTGTCGTGTCCTCAAATCTTCAGATCGATTTCTTACCCAATTCCAATCGAGCTACAGCTTTGAAATTTAGCACAGTGGTGGGTTTCCAATAACAATACAATATTATACAAAAAAAATTGCAATCTATACCTATTTTAAACCTAACAAAATGATATTAAAATTTTAGCCCTATATTTGAGCGATAAAGTTTGGAAGGTGGTAACCTCACCTTACGTAGGTTTGTAACAACACCACGAAGCTAACACGGAATACGTTATACTTCCGGCGCTGCACCGATGAATGACGTAATAGCTCATGTTTTCACGCGTCTTGGGTTTACTTTCTATTAGAATTTGCGAACAACCAGAAGTAGACTTTTTTTACTTTGTGTGCGCCAAACGTTTCGCACTCAAAGCAAAAAGAGAAAGTTGTGTAGATCGATTTTTTTTCCTATTATATTGTTGACAATAATTGAAGTTATCACATGATATATTACGTATTTACGTATATTTCAGAAAGTTAATGTCATTAAATCATTTTAAAAATGTAATTGCACATATGTATATAATAATTTTAATGTGTGTTCAATAATTCAATAATTGAATTCGGTTTACTATGCCTAACATGCCGTGTGTACTCGTGTCGGCGGTCACTAAAAGGTAAAAAATAAAATAAATAAAATATTAAGGTATAAGCTTTTATCCAAAATGCACTTTAAATTAGAAAATACGTTTACCTTCCTTTACCTTCTAAGAATATTCCATTTCTTTAAGGAAATGTACACAAAATATAAGATGCCATATAAGGCGCCCAAGCTTTTATTCGAACCATGCATTTTATTGTAATCAGAAAAATTATTTTCAACTTTTGAGTCCATTTTGACGAAATTATAATGTGTAAACGTATTTTCTCATTTAAAGTGCATTTTGAATAAAAGCTTCTGCCTTTTTTTATTTATTTTGTTATAAGTTTAAATTTAATATCTATAAAAACATTTTTTGATTAACGAATATTATGACAAACGGAAATAACAAAATGTTTAACTGTGGGTCAACTTCAAGAGAGTTGGGTGCGGCATCTCGCGTATAAAAAAGTTTTCATTTAAATTTAAAAGAAATTGTAAACAAAATGGTAAAAAAATTATTAAACTTTCTGTAATACATTCTAAGCACTCTAATAAAAAGATTGCCAGGATCAAAGTCAGTCAATTTTAAAGCAAAAAGACTGCACCAAGCTGATTTGCAAACTAATTTGAAAGCACGAAAAAAAGTACTAAGAATGATGTTATAAAATTTAAACGATACTTGATTTTTATTTGAATAAGTTCGAGTACGCGGCCTTTATAAATCAAATGAAAGTGCAAAATTAAATTACCCTGCAAATGTAGCAAAAATAAAAACCCTCAAGGCCTCGGACCGTTACTTTGCCGTTAGACAATCCAGCCCTAGATCCATTCCACAATAGCGCTCTTTTTGCTTCAAAAGAAGGCGTGAATAAAACCAATACTAAATTCACTGTTTGGAAATAACAGAGGACAAAATTTCAAATCAAAAGAGGAGAATATTGGAAGTTTTTTTTTCAAGGAACTGACTTGTCTAAATGATTTCTTATATATTTAGGTATTTCATGATAATCTTATAATATCAGTAAAAAATAAACCAATGTCATGCAGTTTTGCTTTCAAACCATTATTTGATGCTTTAGAAGTCCCATATCAGAGAAAAATAAGAGTTTTTTTTTCGTTATAGTGATAAAGCAGATAAACTGCAAAATAGAGAAAAAACTTCTAAAAATGATAACAGATTTCAAAAGATTCAAAGAATGGTAGGATAGAAAAGGAATCTGCAGGCCGCATATTTTTTGACGTTGAAACATCTTTCCGCTCATTGCAGTGCTAGTCGGTCGAACTTTCTTGTGTGACAAAATACCGTCAGATTTGAATCGCTAATAACTACGAGACTAATAATGCGAAAAGAAGGGTTGACCCCACAACGGATAGATCATATCTGTAAGAGTTTGTCTCATATTATTTGTTTTGCCTGAAACATCAACGTACTAGTGTAGGCGCATGCGCGTGATTGTTATGAATTAGCTTCATGTAAGCTTATTCATAACATAAGTGTAGCGTAAAAACCCGTTTAGCTATGAGGTTGATTCTGGTGTCATTTTAAAGAGTTTGAGTAGTATTACTAGGACCCGAAGAGAGACAATAAATATATTTATCCGAATATAAATAAAAATCGGTTATAAATTGAAAATTTTAAACTCCGCATGTTTTCTGATTATAACATGCAGAGTTTTCTTTCGAATTGTACGAAACTTACAGAATACTTGACAATAAGTAAAAGAAACATTGTATTAAAATTTTAATTCAAAAATGTGAATATTACTGGAAATATGAGCGTTTGTAGTAAATAATGTTTTACTACGCATAAGCGAAATGTAGTTCTATATACTGTCGACAGATGGCGTCATCAAAAGCTACTCTAAATAAAACATAAGAAAGGAGCAGTTCAGGTCCGCGCCGTATATTTTTCGTGAAAACGTCGGGATAAAATCATAAGACAAGTATTTCGTTTTAATATGTAATTTAATTATCAATCTCTTTAATACAATATTTATACAGAGTAGTGTAATGGTTACAGGATAGATAAATCACAAGATTATCGCATGTAGCAAGGGTCTGTGGTAGCTTGTGATTTATCTATCCTGTAACCAATCTACAGTTAATCTGTAAAATCTACGGCGCGGACCCGAACTGCATCTTTCTTATGTTTTAATTTTATTTTAACTATACGTTTATGAAACTACGAAAAGGTTAATAACAATAGACCCAGAATGCGACACTCCATGAAAAACATGCAACGAATTAAAAGAAGAATATAACAAAAGAAAGTCGAAATTGATTTAGCGATTATTAACCGTTTCTTGGTCGTTTTTTTTTTTATTTTCGATCCGAAACAAGCATTATTTTTATTGATGAAAATTAATATGTGGCCTATCCTGAATTCGAAAATGCAAGATATTTTTGTCAGTAAGCAGTGTTTGCTTATCCTTCTGGTGGTTATACATGTGATATCTCGTTCGCTGATCTCCAGTTTTCCCTGTAATGCACCAAGTTTTAAATGAAAACAAAATACTTTCCGATAATATATTTTTCAAATCTGTTGCTTCGAGGTATTTAAGATAAATATCTTCATGAAAGGAATTATTAATGATGTTTTTAAAAATGTTTTACAACCTTACCATGAAAACAGATTTACAATGTTTCTTGACCATCAGAGCGTAAAAAACACATTGAATAATTTATTGCCGATTATTTTATTGTCTCCATTGTCAAAATCGTGGAATATAACGAGACACGTAAGTAGTGGCGAATTCACTTTCAATGATGCAATTGTTCTCTTCGTCGCATGTCATGCAACGTCCCCAGCAGCACAAAGATATCGTACAATATTGAACGATACTGAATAATATTCGCAATATTGTATAATATTATATAATATAGAACCATATTGTATAATATCGTGCAGCATGTTGCGCTACCTTGGGTATGGGCACAACTAAGCCGAACGTATGCCGCGCGACGCCGACCAAGTAGGGGGTTAACTAAGGTTACTGCACTAGAAATAAGCCTCCATTCTAGAGCAATAGAATCATTTTGAATTGAAGATTCACTCATTTCAATGATAAGTTTATCTTTTAGTAATGAGCGGAAAGACTTTGAATCAGAACATCAGCTTTGCTTCCGATACATAAAACTTACTCACGTATTTATTAATTTGCAGGTGCTGAAACACAATTCCCTCTTAGAGACTGGCGGTTTATTTCAAAATCAAAATTCAGAAACTGATATAATATGTTTTTGTTTTACATCAATTCTTTTCATCAGAAATAATTCAAAGTGTATTAAAAATGAATGACGATAAAATGCATTAAATTAGTGAAAACTGAGATCTGTAACAAAAGGTTTGATTAAACTATTTATTCACGTAATTTAGATTGATTATGCATAGGGCTGCCATATGTCCAGTGGCGTAGCTGCAACTTTTGTCGCCCGGGGTGAACTTACAACATGCCGCCCTTCCTTTACAAGTTAAATAAACTTTAAAATAAAAATATATATAATCAACAAAAATATATATAATCCAGCTGATTTTTTTTTATTTAATAACGCAATCCGTCGTTTGACACCTTTGATCTCTGCAGATAGGTTGCGAAATTCTGTGTCCTTCACTAGTCTTTCAATCACACGCTGGCAATTTACCGAAAAAAAAGCGAAAAATATGAATTAATTACAATAGTTATTTTTTTATGTATACAATGATTGAACTGACACTAGTGACGCTGCTCTTCTTAGTTATAAAACTGTTTTCCTACATGTCTGATTTTACCACCCCTTTCCAAATGCCGCCCGGGGCGGACCACTCTCCACAAACCCCCTTAGTCCCTTATATACGTCCCGTATATAAGGGACTGTCACCGTATTTCATGTCTCAGTCCCGTATTACTATTTGTCCCGTTTTCTTCCTAAACTCAGACTGTCAGTGGTGACAAATGAAGCAATTTGATTTGGCATTATAATTTTAAAATGTCTTGCGTCCAATTTTATAATTATGTGACAGAAGGAAATGGTATAATTAGGAAAGTGAAATCAGCTTTAAAATATGACCGGGCTAAAAAGGATTAACCTCGCATCATTTTTTATTATTCTGCGTGTTCATTTTATTAGATTGATTAAACTTCATTGATTTTTTATCAGACTAAAATAAAACATTACCTAACCACTTTTTCACGTTTAATTTACATAGCACTTAAACGTCCCGTGTCAATGATTGACAATTATAGCAACCCTAATTATACAGAACGCCGTCTCTGACAGATTTGACATTGAAAAAACATAATATAACCTAAAAATCTGTCGAATGCAGCAAGACTAGTTACACTCGATTGCGAAATTCGGGTGTTACGGAGATGCCAAACATTTTCTCATGGGATAATAAATATTTGCTTTCCTGATAAGACAAACAACGTCTAGCAAAATCTCTATTTCCTGGTGAATTAATGCCAAAGGATTTGTGGTGTTAAACTAAGAAGCTACGTGTTAGATAACATTAATCATTAATACTTTTAACCCTTTAAGGCCCGATTGTTTTTAAAAAATGATTTTAAAAAGTTTTTTGTCTTTCATTTCTTAAATAAAACATGGGAAAAATTCTTTAAAAAATCCTATTTTGTATTAAGTATGGTTTATATGTAGGGTTGCCATAATTGCCAAGCATTGATACGGGACGTTTAAGTGTTAAAACATGAAAAAACTGGTTAGTTAACGGTTTATTTTAATAATAATCTACTAATTTTACTAATGGAGATACTGGATTTTTGTTGGTTTACTTATGGTAAATTAACGTTCTATTTTTGGTAAACTTCAGAAAACTTTATGTTTTGAAGATATATGTATGTATATATATATATATATATATATATTTGATATTTTAATTTTTTAACTTCTTTAATTCTTAAAGCACTTTTAACGACACCTCAATTTAATTACTTCTACTTCTATCGTAATAAGCGCACTACAACTTTCTTCTCGAGTCACGTTCCTTTTCCGGGGAAATTCCCTTTTCTGAGCACTTAAACTTTGTGCGCATACCTATCTGCCCTTTTTCACGCCAGCATGTAAGCGTACAACAAAAACGCGCCGCTCAGGCGTAACCTTTTGAATACTGGTCTTGGAGCTACATAAAAACTGAATCCTTTACCTATGAAGAAATAACATAATATCCTCAATGCCTGAATAAAAGAAGATTAAGCCAAATATTGTCTCTTCCATGACCAAAATGGACTACACTTCACCTTCAGTAAAGCATGATCTTATATATATATATATATATATATATATATATATATATTTGATAGACATTTTGGGAATACCTTTGGGATTCTAATATGATCTCTGATTATTTATATTTATAATTTTTATTTGGATGTAATTTTGATTGGGTTTATGTTATGTATTTGTATTATATTTAATTTTAAAAGATGGTTTAATAGGTGTATATGATGGAAATGTTATTTGAGTTTTAATGGTTATATATATATATTCGTGTGTTTATCGAGTTGAATGCACTTGAAAATTGAATGAGATTGCATATCATGACTTGAAATAAGATAGTAATCGGGGATAATGTAGCAGAGTCGGTTGAGGTTTTACCGATACCGATAATAGGGACTTACGCCCCCATATTGAGTGGGGCTGCTTCACGCGGCCCTCATCTGATCAACCGGGCGGCTTCGGCCAGGATGGGGCGTTCCTATGCTGTGTTACTAATGGAGATAAAAAATCAATAAAGTTTAAGCAATATAATAAAATGAACACGTAGAATAATAAAAATGATGCGAGGCTAATTCTTTTTAACCCAGTTATATATTTTAAAGTTGACTTTACTTTCTTAATTATATCATAAAACGGGACGAATATACGGTCATACGGGACTGAGCAGTGAAATACAATGACAGTCCCGTATATACGGGGCGTACGGCAACCCTATTTATATGGCTAAAAAATAGTTTTAACCCGTAGAAAAGAATGGGCTTTAATTTTAAAAACCTCCTTGATAAAATTCTATAATATAAAACACAGATGATTTTTAAGAACTAATAATATAGAAAGGAATTTTCTTCAAAATTATAGAATAAAATATGGTTTTCTCAAGCGTACAAACAAAGCTAAAAAGATGCAGCCTTAAGTGAAAATCATCAATATATTTTTATTATTTTATCAACACTCAGGTTGCCATCTATATGTTGTAAATTGATTTAATAACATTTTGAGCATATATTCTATTGGCATCAACAGGCATTAGAGCTTCAGTCTTATTCTAAGAATTTTAGAAGCCAAAATTGAGTATGTTGCTTAAAGGCCTTTAAGGGTTAAAAACAGATTTTCAGATGTCCATTATAAACATTATTATGCTTATAATGAAAACTTATTAATAAGTTCATGTTATGATTTTTTTCAATTTTATTTCAATTTTCCAAGATTAATACACCTGAAACAAGACAGTTGAATTTGTTATAAAATTCTTTCACAGTAATTAAAATCGTATGTAATAATTATGCAAATATTAAAATGGTTTCTTTGGGTTTTTTTCTCTCTTTTATGTTCTTTAAAATAAATACAATTAATAAATTGAATTATTGGGCAGTCATTTTTTATTTCGGATCTCACAATAATTGAATTTGGTAAAAATCTACTTTTAAAACATGTAATTGAGTGATAAAATGAAGATTAAAAAAATTAATTAAGTAGCTTTCAGCTTTTTGGATTCTCCTTTATCACAGTGAATTCGCCAATAAATTAATCATTTTGAAACTCATTTGCAAAGAAAAAAAAAACACTAGAAGAGTTTTTTAAAAAAACCAATAGTCGAAATGTCAACATTTTGATCCACTTTGCAATTACATTTTTTGCTAAGCAAGTACTACGAAATTTATCATTTTCTTTTTAAGAAATGAAACGGATATTGTAGTGGAAAACTCTTTCCTCCTATTTGCTTTGTTGATTAATAATTCGCAAATAAACTAATCATTTTGAGACTCATTTGCAAAGAAAAAAATCACTAGACGAGTTAAAAAAAAAAACAATAGCCAAAATGTCAACATTTTGACCCACTTTGCAATTCCATTTTTTGCTAACCAAGTACTACGGCATTTATCATTTTCTTTTTAAGAAATAAAACGGATATGGTAGTGGAAAGCTTTTTCCTCCTATTTGCTTTGTTGATTAATAACACAGAAAAACTTTGGAATTAACTGTTTCTTGTCTTTTGAGGGTTTTAGGATTTCACATATTTTATTTTCGCTCATTATTCATAGATGATAAATTAATGGAGAATTTTAGGCAAATAATTTTGCTATTCTTTTTCCTGATATTTTGGACGAAACTATTTTTGTCAGCTGAAAATGAAGAAGCTATGAATCAAATGACTGCGTTATGCAGCGAACGTTGCCATAGTGCAACACAGAGCGAACAGTGGTTTATCTTATTTTTATACTTTTTTGTTTAATATACGGTTTTTAAAGGTTTATTTAAATACAATTTTCTTACTATTATAAACTCGGAAATTTTCTGTAGTCATGTTCTTTGGTCTTATTAACTACTGAGAAGAAAAAGTAACGTAACAAAGCTTGTTTATTATCGATAATAAATTATTGGTGCTTCGTGTGCAACTCAAAAAAATTATAAATTTTAAGTTTCATTAATGCTACAAAAATACACTGAATTTTCTAAGGATTGAATATCTAAAAAAGACAAAACAACAATAATAGGAGCAATTTATTTGGTGTGCACAGGTGCTGCATCATCCAGGAAAAAGTGCTAAGTACAAAGATATAAATAGGAAATAAGGGAATATTTAATTGTGAAAGAGTCAGAAATACAAAAATAATAACAAACAACGAGGAGAAATAAGAATCCGGTGAATGACGTCATCAGAGGCCATTCATCCATGCAGATTCAAAATCAGAATAGGTTTTCCGTAGAGGAAAAAGACTTTAAGGTCTAAATTTAATTTCAATTTTCCACTAAGGCCTGAACCCATTCCCCAATAAATTGGAAAGAAAAACATTCATCCACAAAGCTTTTTAACTCTTTCACAATTAAATCTTCCCGTATTTCGTATTTATATCTCTGAATTTTCTAAGTAAGTGATAGCCGCTGTTACAGTAACAACAATACAAGGTGATTCAAAAAGAAGGAGCAGGTTTAAAATATTTATATCTAATGAACGGCAATAGTTAGAGGCACATACTATACATCATTGGATAGAAGAAAGTTCAAAGTTTAATTTCATGCCTTCGGGTAATCCCGGTAAAATTGGACATGCTCCAACAATAGTTGTTTCCACAAATTCAACAAGATTGGGATGATTTTATCTTCATGCAAGACTGTACTCTATCACGAGGTACATAAGTATCTGAATGACACAATTCTTACCACTTGCGATTTTTATCTAGGGAGTACATAGAAGACATCATGTATTTACCACCTATGCCTGCTACTCTTCAAGATTTGCGAGATCGAATCGTTACAGCAGTGAGTTCAATAACCAGGGACCTTCGTGGGTGTCAAGAAATTGATTACCGGTACGACGTTTGTCGTATAACAAATCGCGCTCATGTTGAATACATAAAAAATTTTGAACTTTCCTCTATCCCATGATGTATCGTATGCGTCTCTATCTATTGTCGTTCATTAAATATACATATTTTGAAACTGCTCCTTCTTTTTGAATCACCCTGTATAAAAGATCGGAAGTTTTCTCCCTTCGACTATCTTCATACTTTCACAATACAAAGAGTTTTTTTTATTAACTTCATAGTATAATGAAAAAAATAGAGAAAAATCCGTTAACTTTTCCCTTCAACGGATTTTATCCCAAATAAGCTAGAGATGTTGTAAAGACCACATCCAAAATTTAGTTAGATGCCTTTTTGAGTAATCGCGTTCATATAAGCACGGACAGACAGGCGATCGTCTCTGTGACAGATTTTATTAAAAATTTCCTGCAAATTTTTAGGTTTGATGTAAGGACCAACTTCAAACTTCATTCGCCCTGTTTATTTTTGAGCTATAGTGTCCACGTGAACACGGATAATCGAAAAGAAAGACAGTCTAATCTACCTGATAAGTTTTTTTCCCAGCTATTTAATACAGATTTCGAAATTTCTGTTAAGATCACGCAGTGGGGGTGGCAAAAGTGGAGAGAGGGAGGGCAAAAATTTAGACACACCTGAAAGTACCAGGTAGTGTAGGGGGTAGTCAACAAAAATTAAAAATTTAATTGCAAAATGAGCTAGCTTTGTTGAAAAATTTTGGCGCGCAAAAAGGTGTATTGTTATCGCTGTTGTTTACTTCTTCTGTTTCTTCTATATTTTTCATTTATCTAAGTAATTTTGTTAAGAAGTTATTGCGATTAAAAATATGCGATTATACAGACCGACAGACAATCAACCCTTCGACGGCTTTGGTCCAAAATTTGATACGGACATACATTCACGATGATAAAACTGTGCACCAAATTTTATCCATTTAGCCATTCAAGTTTTTGAGTTATAGTGTCCACATGAACGCGGACAGACAGACTTCCCGTAGACGATTTTGCCAAAAATTTGACAGAAACCTACAAATTATGTGTGAAGATCACACACCAAATTTCATCCATGTATCTCTAATAGTTTTCGAGTTATCGTGTTCACAGACATACAGACAGACATAATTCCAAAATTGTGTTTTTCGGACTCGGAGAGGTCTAAACGTGGAGATTCGTCAAAATCTCGAGTTCGAATTTTTTGACGATTACAATATTTTCTCTTTGTATACTTCGTATACGAGAAAGTAAAAATAATAATACATCTGGCGTAGACTTCCTCTTCGGATTCAGAAACTTTTTCTTATTCTAGAAACCAAACAAGGTCTCAGACCTCCATGATCCTGCAAGAATAAATTAATATTTTCTTTATTTTTCCACTTCTTTTCTTATAAAGAGACATTTTTAATTTTAATTTTAGCTTAGCTTGATTTAAATTTCAAGCATATCTCTTCAGTCTAAATGGATCTTACAAAGAATTGGTTTAATAGCCGGCGACCAAAAAGAGTATCTTTGATTTTGCCAGGGAAAATGGCTTTCATAGATTGAAGAACACCGACATTGGACATTAGACGAGGAGATAAAGCCCTTATTCTGTTTTAAATTAAGTTAGAAAATTTGTTATTATATCCTCAGATAGTAGATTTGTTTGACTAAACTTTACTATAACGATTTTATTAAAATAGTTTAAAAATAAGGTTAGAGAAATTTTTTTGTTGTTGATGATAAAAGGTTGCCCAGATTGGGCCACACACGATTGCCTAAATTGGACCATTTAAATCAATGGAACTATCATTTTAAACTAGAGGAATAACTCAGAAAGCAATTATCACTACTAGTAGTTCTCATTAATTAGAATTGGAACAAGTGAAGGCAAAAAAACAACAATAAAAGGGCATTAAAGGCATGAAATCTTGGATCGAAAAGTATAAAATTAAGGATAGGTATCATTTGTGAGAAAACAAAGTGAGAAGAGGAAATGATAAAGTGCCTAAAATGTAAAACTTGGGTTTATGCATCAGTGCTGGTGTGAATCTCAGAATAAAAAGGTATTTTGTCTTTAATTATACTTAAAGAAATTCATGGGCTAATCTGGGCAACCAGTGGCCTAAGAAACCATTTTCCAGAATTTGGATCGATGACACAAGTTTTAAGCCATTTTTTCTAGTTTAAAGTTTATTTCATAAAAAAATAACTACATTGTTTTAAACATAAATAAATTATAGAAAAATATACTACTTGTTTTTCATTAAATTACTTCTAAATTTATAAATAATTTTAAAATTTCTTCTCTATCACTATACATTAAAAATTTCCCAGGTAGTCAAAACTCATCGACTCTCCACTCCGTCGTTTTAGGTCAGTCCTTTGAAGGATGTATAAACTGCGCTTTATTGTAATTTTGTGAAATGATACAATCCAATCTAAATTCATTATTAATATACTTTAAAAATTATGATTTTTGTTTCTGTATTAAAATCGTTTCAATTACGAGTGCATATGCAATATTCTGAATTATTTGAAATTTAGTCGGGTATTTACGACCCGATATTTTTCTGAATTTTTTAAGTGGGTTCGCAGTTAGTCCTTTTCTATTAAAAAAGCGAAAATTTTGTAAAGTTCTAATGCATTTTCTATAGCAATATCATAGGTGTATATCATATCTTTCTTGCAAATAATAAGTAAGAATTTTTTACATTAAAAGAATTGAAACATTTTACGGTAAATTTTGTGACACTAGTCTAAAATATATCAAGAAAGCATCAAATAAGCATGAAAGAGAAAACAAATTACATCGAGAGTGAAGGGCAACAATTTGGTTAGAATTAAATATGCTCAGATGGAGATGCAGGAAAAATGACGTGAAGGGCAACGATTTGGTTCGAATTAAATATGCTCACATGCAAATGCAGGAAAATTGACAAAAATACGTTAAGCTGAAAAAAGAAAAGATCGCATGTGAAGTATTTTTAACAAAAAAAAATCGAAAGATTGATGAAGTTTTTTTGGTAATGAAGTTATAAACGGGATCTTTAGAGAACATGAGTTATCTTTAGATAACGCAAAGTTACGACTTTGCAAAGTCAGAAGAATGCTTATGATCGTGACAAAAGGTCATTTTATGTCTACATGCAAAATGTGGAATGATCTAGAAGAACACTTAAAAGACACTTTTCGAAATTGAGCTACTGGGGGATTTTGAGGGGGAAATGCCCATCAAAATAATAAATAAATATAAAAAATAAGACAAGCAAAGATTCGAAATTTCTGTGAAACATTTTATTAACGCTATGAATATTAATCAGAATTATTGAGTTCGTTAAAAGTTCTTTTAATCATTTAGGTTTATTTTGTTTCAGTATGAGTAGTGTTAAGACATTAAGACAAATGCCTGATAAATCAATGGAATGAATCCATGCTGGTCACTGGTGCACAGCGACGCTTCACCTCTGGAATCAACTGCTGTCTTTTTTATAAAAGCAAACGTCAGTTAAATCACTTAATGTGCAATAAATATTACCCATTTCACCGCGATATTATTTATCTGTGTTAGGAGAGAGAAAGAAAGCTTGCTTATGCTTAGAGACATAATTTAATATCTTTTCTCCTTACCATCTATTTTTATTAGTCGAAAATCTTTCTGCAAAAGTTTCCAATTATCTGATTTATAAAACATTACTGATAAACTGAAATAAGAAGCCGTTTTATAACTTTTTCAGTCATTGATATTCCCTTAAATCTGGGGAAAAGTGAAACCTTCTAAAAACATAATAATCTAATTTCTAAGAATATAACTGAAACAATTCCTCTCTAATTTCTGAAATTATAACCGAATGTGTTGTCGTGAAAACAAACAGCATTGCAAATACGTTTTGGGAAACGATTTGGAAAATAACAGATGATGTTTCTTCTAATGTGACTTATTTTCTTCGAACAATCTGTTTACGTTTATCTACAGTAACCAAAACTCCAACCGTTATTTTATATTACCAAAGACATCCTAAGTTCAGATATATGATAGATTGATAAGATGTGAAGATCGATTATTAAACGTTTGATGCACCTTCTCTTAGAAAAGGTATACAATAACATGGATAAAAAGACGAAAAATGGTAAAGATCTAAATACTAAAAACAAAATAAGAAAAAAATAGTTCATTCAATTCAAAAATAGAAATACCACACGCGAAGATAAATTATTATGCTTCATTTACCCATAAAGCATTAATAATTTCGAATTTAAAAATTCGAAATATGGGCAAATTTCCAAAAAAAAGAAGGTGGGAGTGAATGAGCAAGGTTTTAGTTTTCTTTATTTTGATTATATAGATTTTTCCTTTTGTCATTAGATTTCTAGTGCAATGCTTTGTCAATAAAATACTCGAAATTTCAGCACTCTTTTGAAGATGTAAATGAACAGTTAGAGTGAGTTTTTGTTGTGTTAAAATAAAATACTCTTTCTCCCGCCTTCGATATTCGCCATTTTTGGGGCTGGTAGGTGCCTGGCTCCTTCTCAATCGAATGCTTGATCCTCCCCTCTGAATTCTTGGAAATTCGTGGGGGTGATTGCCCCTCTTTGCGTCGTCTCTTACAAGCTTCGAGAACTTTCTTGGGCGGCTTGAGAACCCGGCTGTTGGTTTTTGACCAATCGGTTGATCAGTTTAGGGGTCTGGCGATTTTTTCTTGGCAAGAACATGTAAAATAACTTAACTAAATATATCAAAAGTTAAAATTTAAAAAATCAATAATCTCAATAAATCAATGAATATTTTTTTCTTGGCTTTGCTAAGGCAGAGAGGATTTGGGTGGAGCGGAGTAAAGAACGGACGAGAGAAAAACAAAAACAAAATTTAGGTTCTTAGTGAATTTTACGCTGGCCGGTGGGGCCGATGGCCCTGGCCGGCGTGAAGAGAAGTAAACATTGCAATGACAGTTATCTGTGTTGATGAGGTATTTTTTTATAACCGAAATTCGAAACGGAGGATCGCTTTATTGATTACTGTTGGGCATAATCATCTGACAAAAAAAATCCGTTATGTGAAGCTGCTGGTGCATTGCTTGCAAACACTGAAATAAACATGATGTCCTACTGCTTGCATTTATGAGCGTTGTGATAATAATAATGAAAGTTTCTTATTATAATTGTTGTTAATTTTTATATCAATGGCGTGAGAAGATGTATTGTTTGATTCTCATACTTGAATAGGTATGGAATATTTTCTGTATTAATGCTCTTCAGTTTTAAATGTGACCATGAATAACTTGTGGTTAGCTGTCAATTATATTTCAATAATTTATAATGAATATCTTCTCTTGATCTGTCATTTAAAAATGAAAAATGATTTATTATTAATATATATTTTGTAATTAATAACTACATTTGCTAAGGCTATGTTCGTAATATTGTTCCCGTTTAACTGAAAGTGGGCTTAATTAATATATATGATGATATGTAATCCATTCGTTAAATAATCAAGAAATTCCTTTTGTGTTTTCTCTTTGTGTTTACTTAGTTTGATTTGTTTGAAGGTGCAGTGAAGTGTTTCTTATTTGCACGAGTTTGAAATTGATTTATTTTGTTTTATGACATAGAATGCAATATTGAATTTTATTGAAATAATTATATGTTATTTAAATCAAGAAAAATTTCAAGTGACTCTGTGAAAGGCAGAAAAGATATTGTATTTATTTTGATCTTTTAACTTCTTCCATAATCTCTAAACTTATAATAAAATTAGTTTCATAAGCATATCTTTGATTATGTTTAATATTTTATAATGAATGAATTTTTAGTGAACTGTCATTTATATTACAATAATTTACAGTGAATATCATTTAGTGACCTGTCAATTATATTCCACAAAATTCAAAATGTAATATTTGGTTATTGGTTCTACACCAAGTCGATTAGTGTAAGAGGAATGATTCCTTGTGAGTTTTAATTCTTGTTCTTTTACTTTCAATTTATCTTGTTATTAAATAAATGTTCAAAATTAACAATTAAAGGTTTATCTTTGAGAATTATCTCATGCTGACTAAGCATCTATGACCAATGGCCTGGATGCAACAATGGGTAATTGCTTATTGAAAAATTTATGCACAACGCACTCAATTAATTATCTTACATATTAAAATTCGTACGTCAACAGACGTATGTATGTATGTCCTTCTATCTTCTCACGTACCACTGAATCCTGAAACTAGCTTTAAGTGCCAAAAGATGGAAAATAATCTAAGGAATCTATTTCGACTATTTAAATTCCGAAATTGTAATTAGTTAAAAAGATATTAATTAAAAACGTCAAAATGAATGAATTGACGTGCTGCCATCTATTGGCAGCAAGGTGAATTCATTCACGGCGAATTCTTTTTTCCCCCTATTATTAGTTTTCGCATCCGGTGTTGCATTTTTTTTTTTTTTTATTTATTTAACGGAAGTTGGTATTTCTTTTTGAGAGAGCTTCTGCGTTTGGACTTATTAACAATGAGAAAAAAAATCGTTTCCATGCTTTTTTTCTTTCTTTTTTTGTATTAAAGTGTTTAACTTCGTAACGTTTGTTAGGGAAAGTAAGTGACAATATTTGTTGATTGTAGAGAAAAACGGAGGTGGGACATATAAAAATATGGATCCCAAGGTCTCACGTGACCTCACTTCTCTCCGTCCGGGAATATCCTATTATTCAAGATTGCCTGTGCAACGCCGGGCCATGCAGCAAGTAAATATTTACTTATTGAATATTAGTTAAATCTGGCTCTTAAGTAAAAACCAAAATAGGTTAATAAAATTTTCAATACGATATTTTTTGCGATTATTATGTCTTAAAGATATATTGAGAATACCAGATGTGAGGTTTTTACTTCTATAGATGTGGATATTTATACAAAACATCAGCATTTTTTCACAGAAAAGTTGCATAATTTCTTTTTTTTAACTATATCTGTTTTGAGGAAACTATAAGAAGAAAAGGAATGTGGTAACAAAAAGGAAGAATGATTAGTTTTATTTCTTTTGTGAAGACTATTAGGATTTGAGAATGGCCTCAATTTGAAGTATTAAAATGGATTTAGCATTTTTACATCTGGAAATTACTACTGAACTTTTGGCACAAAACCAAAAGCAAACTCTGTCGTAAAATGGCAATTAAAGAGATTAGAAAATAACTTTAGAAGGAAAATTCATTAATAGTTGTACTAATATAATTATTTAATTTGGTATTTGGAAGCAATGGGGCTGGGTGAGGAATATGCAACTCAAAAAAAACCTCTTCTTCCCTTTTCCAAAATAAAAATAGGTCTTTTAGTTTGAAGAAGAACAATAAGCTACTTTAGTCATTTTATCATTTTTTTCCAATTATAGAAGAATTATTTTGAAATTATATTATTTTTTACGTGAGTAGATTTTAAAGCTTCACATAGTTCGTTTGCATTCATGAATCACAGCTATACAGCATTTATAAAACATTATTATTTATAGAATGGTGTGGATACTGCAACACAACATCAGACAATTTTCTGTTAAAGCCGAAATAAAAAAAAATTAGAACTTAGAATCCGTTCCTTTTTTGTCCATTAGATGTCAGGTGGAAAATTTCTTATCTACGTTCCCACTTCTAATTTTATAAGGTTTGAAACAAAAGAAGCTGGAAGATATCGTATAGAGGTTTTAATTATCTTATTTTAGACTTTACCTAAGAATAGGCCTTATCCTAAAATCAATAAATGAATAATAATTATAATTTTAAGCTGGCGTGTTGTGTATAAATTCAATAAACAATAACCCAAAGTTGCATCCAGACCATTTCCTCCTGGGAACCAAGTTGGCATGAGATAAATCAATTAGACATTTTTAAGAGATACATCAATCAGACATTTTTAAGACAACTACCTTTATTGTATAATATAGAGAGAATTATAAAGGAAATTGATGTAACATGATTTACACAGCATAATGGCACCCATTTTCTGGATAAAATACGCAATATCGCAAAAACTTGGCTAAAATAAACAATTAATAAGATTCACTAATGTATAGCGAAATGTTGTACTTGTGCTCATTGCACTGTCACACACAAATAAAAATCATTTTGTTACCACATATCATGCAACACAGAAAATAATTCATCACACCAAAAATAATTCATCAATAATTTAAAAATCAATTATTTTTACCCGTACAACAAAAAAACTTTGGTCATTTCCATGAATTACTTACTCCTCCAACAAATAATCACTTTACGCAAAAGAATACTTCGCATACACATATCCCTTTTTACTAACTGATTAACTGGGATCACAATTAAGTAACGCATCGCTTTTACGTCATCACTTTGCATTCCTTTAAACCATAATCGGGAAATTTTAATTTCTCAGGGAAATCTCCCTGAGAGAGATCCAGTTCTGTGTCACTAATATTTAACCAATTGTCTACTGCACGAAATATTATTGACATTGTTGCATATGTCACACTCGCCATATTTGATTTTCGAACACCTTGTCGTGATTTTTTTTACCACAGATATTTTTATTCCAGGTCGGGAACATCAGTGAAAATTTCCGTTATTCCACCGATTCACGGCTGCACTCAGCGTAAGATAACTCAACTGGCACAAATAGCGTGACATCTTAAAATGCTACATTCTACAATTTTTGTCAGCATCCGAAGTGATGAAAAATTATTTAACTGTTACGGCGTCTCACAGAGGAAAAGTACCAGAGGTCTCAGTCCGGACTTTGGTAAACGATCGCAGCGCTAACTACACCAGCCCACACTGAGAGAACTACAAACCATAACGCGGCGCCATATTGTTCCTTTGGATTCACGTGTTTTGTGCTCATCGCTGTGTCTTAGTCCTTCCTCTTGAGAGAAGATTTTTTATATCATTTCGCTAATACTTATACTTATTTTGCTCATGCTTATTTTTATATATATTTTCTTTTCTGCGTGTACTGTTTTCTTCTTTTTTTTAGGATCAGCGATATGGATTCGACTGCCGAAAATGCTGCCTTTCCGAAAATAAAATACAGAAATAGAGGAAGGACATGTTCTTTGTGCGATACTCCTGGGCCGGTATTATTCAGGATTCCTTCTGATGAGAACAGGTATATTTAACAGAATTATATATATGAATACATAAAATATTTATACAAGTTTATATATATATAAACTACACATCTTTCGTCCTGTGTGATTTCTGAAACAAACATACTGCTCATCATATGGAATAATACCTCTATTCTTTTACAATTTATTCCTTTTGTACTTTTTACATGTTGAACTTTATTGCGATGTAATTTGAATTAGGAGTAATTTTTTTTACTATATTATATTTTCAGGCAAAAAGAATGGTTCTCAACATTAAAATGGAATGTGGCACCAGAGAAATTAAAATATGTCTTGGGTAATGAGTGTGTGACAGACATTTCTCCGAGTCCTGCTTCAGTAGTACACTTAGGGAAAGATGAAATAAGCTTGCCTGTCCTCGAATAACTGAAGATCTACCATCTACAGAAAGTGAAAATCTTTCTGCTTTGACTTCACCAGCATCCCAGTGCCCATCTGTTAAAGTTAATGACACAGAACATTCGTGTTCTAGAAATATTCTTTCTACATCAACAACATCATCCCATAACAGCAGCGGTCATCTGCAAGTGACCCCAAAAACAAGAAAAAATAAAACTGCTTTCTAGTGACCCCCAAAACAAGAAAAATTAAAACTGCTTTCTAGTGTTTCAAAATTAAGGAAACGATTATATGAGAAGCATTCCTCTTCTAGCCTTATGGGACAGTTACAAGCTAAATTAGCTGACAGGCCATATTTATTTCAATTTATTTCATCTCAACTGCGTATGCAAGGCAAGTCTACAAAAGGAAGGCGTTGGTCAGCAAAGGAAAAGTCATACGCTCTGCAGATTCATTTACACAGTCCTAGTGCGTATAAAATTCTGAGAAAATACTTTGCTTTTCCAAGCAAAGTCACCTTACACAGGTAAAATTTTATTTTCAAAATTTGTGTATTAATTATTTTGTTGAATACAGTATTTAAAAGTTTTTAAATTTACATTTTGTATATTGAGAAAGAACTAGTACAGATATAATATCAGTGTTCTTTTAAATTTTTGAACAAAATTTCCGTTCAGTAGTTTAATTTATTCATAGAAAAGGATATTGTTACCAAGTATTGTATATACATCTAAATTAATTTAACCATTTTCTATTTAAGGTTTGTAAATTATGTGTTTCATTGATTGCATTACTTATAAATAATCCGAGATAAATAACAAATATTACTGTAGATATATTTTATTATTAAATATTTTGAAAATTGTTTCTGTTGAATACACTATGTCTAAGTATTTAAATTAGCATTCTGTTTATTCAAAAACAGAAGTAGTACAGATACAAGATTAATATTGCTTTACATTTCCATACCAAATTTCATGTCAATTGTTTCATTCATATAAAGGTAGTCCAACTCTTTTAGATACATAAATTTAAATCAATTTAACCATTTTGTATTTCAGGTGTGTAAATTATGTTTCATTGGTTGTATTACTTATAAATAATGAAATTTCCATGACTAATATATAAATAAAAGTAGTAGCAGTCTGAAATAAATGACAAATATTAGTGTTGATATATTTTATTATTAAATATCTTGAAAATTGTTTCTGTTGAATACAGTATATCTAAGTATTTAAATTAGCATTCTGTTTATTCAAAAACAGAAGTAGTACAGATACAAGATTAATATTCCTTTAAATTTTCATACCAAATTTTCCATCAATTGTTTCATTCATTCCTATAAAGGTAGTCCAAGTCTTGCAGATACATAAATTTAAATCAATTTAACCATTTTGTATTTCATGTGTGTAAATTATGTGTTTCATTGATTTTATTAATTAAAACTAATGAAATTTATATGCCTGACATAAAAAAAATATTAGTGTTGATGTATTTTATTATTGATTATCTTGATTTTTTTTATTTCTTTCTGATATACTTATAATGTTTCCAAAGCTCCTGGATTTTGTTCCAATTTGGTTAAATGTTTAACAACACAATCGTCCCGGATGAGCGAATCTGAAAAATTATGTGTTCTTTCAATTGACGAAATGGCAATTAAGCCAGGATATACATATGCTGACCACCATATGCAACCTTGGCACTTGTGTTTATGGCACGAGGAATAGTAAAAAACTGGAAGCAGGTTATTATAAAATGCTTTTTAAAATTTTTAATATTTTTTACATTTAAATATATACGAATATGTTATTGTACTTCTCACATAACACATGTTTTGTCGGTATCAGATTGAATCAAATTTATAAATCCGAAATTCTACCGATAAACCTATAACTAAAATAATAAATGAAACATGTGTAAATTTCAGGTTTTAGGCTATTACTTCACTTCCCCTACTGACAAGTTTAGTTTAAAAAAGTTGGTAGAAGAAGCAATCGACATTTTACAGTCTTGTGAATTAGAAGTAGTTTCTATTGTATGTGACCAAGGTTAGTAGATCTTTATTATGTTTAATAATTATATCTTAATAAAAACTTACACTAACATACAGTATTATTCTAAAAATACCCTGATTGAATTATGTACCTCTTAGTTTAACTACTTTATTAATTTCTTGTTACAAATTCTATGTTTTATTGCGTCTTCGTCTGCTATATAATAAGTCTATTCATGTTGAATTTCCAGGTCCAAAAAACCAAGGTCTTTTTAAAGAAACAAATGTGACAACAGAAAATCCTTTCTTTGTACACAAAACTAAGAAAATATACGCTACGTATGATCCCCCTCATCTTTTAAAATCAGTACGAAACAACCTGAAGATCCACAGGATTTATTATGAAGAAAGGTCTATTGGAAATACTCCTCGTACAGCTTTTGCGAATTGGAAGCATGTTGAAGAATTGTATGAAATGGATTCAAAAGATGTAAGAATAAATTTAATTAAAACATTTTTTAAAAACACATTTTTATTAGTGTACCTAAAGGTGGAACTTTTTTCATTTCTTTATTTTTCCCTTTTTTAGTTCTCTAATTTGCAACATTTTATTAAAAATACTATAGACTCAAAAAGCGTAAGAATAAATTTAATGAAAATATTGTTATTAGTGAACCTAAAGATGGAAGATTTTCATTCAACTTTTTTCTACTTTTTGGTCTTCAATTTATATAATCTTATTAAAAATATGATGGACTTGCAATCAATTTTTCTGAATGCTACTATGGCAAGTGGTGATATTCATTAAAATCAAAATTTAAATTAGTGCATTAACTGTTAATTAAGTCATGCAAATATTAGAGTAGTGTATTATCATCATTATTGTTGAATATACTTACATATTTCTTTTTACATTAATTGCAATCTATTATTTTGTTAGGAATTTTCTGCCTGCAGAAAGTTGACGAAGAAACACATAGCAGTATCGGGCCTTAAAAAAATGAATGTGAAACTTGCAGCTCTTGTTAGAAAAGCCACTTTATGTAGTTTAATTCTTTTTTTATTTACTGTTGTTTCATAATCTTAGTTTTAAACTGAGCTATTCAAGCATATACTAATAAAATTTTTCAAAAAATTATTCTTTTCATTTTTTTGTATTGCATATTTAATGTTGAGATTTTCCTAGCGTATGTAATTTAAATTTTATTCACTTCGTAACTCAATTGAATTTTTAAGAATGAAAGTTTATTAAATTCCATACCAGACAGTACATTAAAAGAGATCATATAAATTAATTTGAGCTTTCTTAACTAACAAAAACTTAACTAGAAACTTAAGTTGCTGATCTGTGAATTTCTTTTAAATTATTATCTTTTGATTACTAACTATTTAATTGACTTATTTATTCATAATAATTAATCATGAGAATTGAATTATAATTTTCATATAAAGAAACTGTATGTTGCATGTATTGATTCCATTCAAATTGTTTATTCCTTTAGGTTCTAAGTCATTCAGTGGCAGCTGCATTAAATCTGTATGTTGCTGCCCAGAGAATGAAAAGTAATGCTATAGACACTGCACGCTTTCTCAAGAAATTGGACAAACTGTTTGACACCGTTAACTCAAAGACCTTGAAGCATCAAAAGAAAGAATTGTTTGCTGTAACCAAAAATAGCTGCCATGTAGAGTTTTGGAAAGTTATGATATCTTGGATTAAAACGTGGAGTATACGTTCAAGCAAAGGGAAAACAATTGTTGCGCCTTGTAAGAATGGGTGGATTTTAACCCTAAATGCATTTATAGGGATTTCTCAAGATTTGTTGATGAAAAATAAATTCATTCTAACAAATCGTTTCAATCAAGATGTTATCGAAAATACTTTTTCTTCCATAAGACGAAGAGGAAGTCTTATGGACAACCCAGATACATATGAATTCAGACACACTATTCACAAAGTAATAATCGCAAACTTTTTAAAACAATCAGTTGGAAAAAATTGCCAGGATGATGAAGCATACACCCTCGTCAACTTCAGCTCTTTCAATAAAAGTGAAATATTTGAAATTTTTAATTCTGAAGACTGTGCAGAAGAGGTGTACAAGATAATGTGGTCAGATTAAATTCAGGAAACTTAAATAGTGTTTCGGAAAATGTAATAAGCTACATTTCGGGATATTTTGCAAAAAAATATTTGACATCTGATGCATGTATCGAATGTAAAAAGTTGATTGTAGATGAAGATAAAATCTTAGATAATCATACAGTTTTTTGGGATTTTAAAGAATATGATGATTGTAAATCTGGGTTAAAATGGCCAGAAAAAGATTTATTTCAGTACTTTGTGAATTTACATAAATGTTTTATGTCTAATTTTAACTTATTTTACGAAAAAAATGGCATAAGCAAAGAATTCGAGGATGTTTTACGCAAAGTAAATATAGACTTTTATGACAGTCACATAACACACAAAGAGAAAGTTCAATTTTTTTTTTTATGTCTTCTTTCATTTCTATGATGATAAAACATAAAATAAAAATGATGAACAAAGATTTGAAACCCAATTTCAGTTATAAAAAAGTGAAATATTTTTAGCATCCTTTTTAGATTTTTTTTATGTTTCTTATATTTTAGCTGGCATATGCATTTGAAAAATTTCTGTCTATGTTAAATCAAAAATCCCTATGCTGAGTAGAATGAGCGAAGTGCGTCTGGAGTTTAAACTCCTGGTAGGGCCACCCTAGGCGCGAAGGTCATTCCATTATGCTCAGCTTTTGAGGTTTATTAGAAATGTCATCGATTCGTAATATTTTGTTACTTATTATGTTTGCTCAATAAAATAGTGTGCTTTATTTTGAGTCTTTGACATTTATTATAGCATCTTGGTGCAAAACTAAATAACATTATTGATTTCTTTCTGGGGTTACAAAAATTGATAAATATTAACTTTACAAATGAATTTTCGCAATGTAAGCAAGATAGATGTTTCAAGCAGTAATGGTTTATTTTTTTGTTTGTTTACTGCTTTCGCTTCTCATTATTTATTAAACACATTTGAATCATCATCATTGAATTTCTCACTGTCAATAAAATGGTTTTAAATTTTTGCTCTGTTATAATAAATATTTCATAAATAGTAATGCAGATCATTTATTAAATATTTTGACTAAAAAAATTTGAAAAAAGTGAAATTTTTCTAATTATCCCTATATATGATGATGTTCATTAATAATTATGATAATAATACACATTAATAAAATTGATACCTTAGGATTTGCAAATGTCAGGTTATTGCTCTGAAAAAAAACTAGCGTGATATAAGTTGTTTTCATTACAATTTTATTGTGTTGAAATCTTCAAAGCTGTTCTTCTCAGTTTGCTTTTTTCCAAAATTGTGTCTGCTACAAAATGCTAAAAGTCTATCTCTTTTTATTCTAATTACTTGAATTTTTTTCTGTTCATTCACAAATGCATGCTTAATATAATTAGGGATGTATTTGTAAAAAATTTGATTTGAAAATTTTTTTAAATGTTCAAAATGAGAAATTCTGATATTTTCCAATTTTTTTGTCAGAAACTAATGTAGATATCAAAAATCCGATCCCTATTTCTGTTAAGTACATTGAGAGGTCGCTTTCAAAAAAATTGGGGGAAAAAATTAAAAATTGTATGAGAAGAAGCATTTAAAAAAATTTAATATTTTTAAGTTTGTAACTTTTGAAAATGAAAAATGTTTCAGAAATTCAAGTTTCTGCACAATTTTTACATCTATATAATACAAAGGTAAATAAGTTTGATCAAAATTGTATAGAAAAAATTTGGGTGTGCCAAGTCACCTAAGAATGATTGTGAAATTATGAAAAGTTAATTTATTCTTTTAATATATTCTAAAAAAAGATAGTATAATATTAACTTGATCAACAAAAAATAATTTCCTGGGGAGTTTTAAAAAATCATTTGATTGGGAAGAACTTTTCTTGAAAAAGAATAATTGTTTATTTGAAAAATAATAATATTTGTTAAGATATATATCCACATATTTTAAATTATTGGTATTCTATAATGAAGCCAATTATTCTGTTTTTCTTAAAACAAAATAAATATTATTTATTTATTTAAAAAATACTTTACACTTCTTAAATTAGTTATCGTTATTTAATTTCTTTATAATTATTAAATTATTTATGTATGAATACTTAATGCTTTAAATTATTGTTACTCTACCAAAAAAATGATTCAAATTAGTGAGAAAAAAGTTATTTCAAAATTACTAATAATTTATCAAAATAAATCGGCTATTCTTTAATTTAGTATTCGTCCAAAAGTGAGTTAAAAATACAATAAAAAAACACGCATTGTTTTAATACGATAGGGATTGAAATAACTAAATATTGTTTACATCGTTGTCATGGCGAAGGAGAAAGCTCGCGTCACAACTACGCCATGGTGACGTCACTTCTCTGTGGGTGACGTAAGCCGGTTAATTCCCGTAGCCTACCACAGGTGGCTTACTGTCGAAATGAGTTGCCATTAGAGTCTAACGGGAGTGAGACCCTGATTCTTCTTCTCTGTGCGGCGTCTCTTCACTTCACATCAATGGGTAGCCCGAAGGCCCCCGGTCGAAATCACGTTCGCTACCTTTTTACTACATAATGCCCGTTTTACTTTTCTTCACCGTCATTAACTGGACTCGTCTCGCACACTGCCCAGCAACGCCAAAAAAAGCTCTTCTCCAAGCCCCTAAACTGATCGACCATTGGTGAAAAAATGTCAATTACGTCACCAAGACTCCAGAGAAAGTTCCAGAAGCATTGGAAAAGACCCCAACCTATTTCTAGTAATTCTCAGGGGAGATCAAAGAAACCTGTTGGAAAGGGGCGCCTGGCAGAAACAAACCCCAAGAGATTGCGAATATCTTAAGACGGGAGAAAGAATATGTTGTTCTCAACACAACAAAGAGAATTCGACTATGACAGCTTTCCAACTAGGTGTCACATGCTTAGGCTCAAAAACAGTCCAAGTTAGAGGTTGCAAAGATATTTTCAACCCCTAAATGGAACATGATGAGGCGCTAATTCGCCTAATTTGAACTATCCTTCTATCCTCGATCGTAAAGGAGCTACAAGAAAGTGAAAATTTCATTCCCTCATCATATCCACCCCTTTAAGTTAGATGGCCCATCAACAAATTTGACCGAAATTTTTGCTCACCCTATAATGTAACCCTCACCCGTTCAAATCTAATCAAAATCACGAGGTATGGTGATTGGAGAAACTGCAGAAATTTTCCCGAAATCGAGTCATGAGAACCATTGCTATAGATAGCATTCATATAAGGAATCGAACTATTTTATTGAAGTTTCGTAGTGTTAAATCATTCTGCGATGGGTCTGTTTGGTTAATACTAGTTTTAATAAATATCAGCTCGAATTTTACTGTCTTTTCTGAGTATAGTGTCGATTTTCATACAATACTCGACATATATTTCGAGAAGGAAATTGAAACTTCTAAAAAATATTATTTATCAATCATTTTGTATTTTCTAAGTTTTTTCAGGGATAAAAAACGCATCTTCCCTTCATTTATTCCTTCTCGTGTTCATCTTGCTCAATATCGGGCTGAAAGAATCCATTAAAATAACTTTTCCCTTTTCCGCAAGGGAGATATTTGAAGAGATGGGACTCAGAAGAGATATTAACAGAATATTTCTCTGTTCAACGGAGTTTTTTTCCCTGCCTGAGTGGAGGAAGGTAACCTAGAGAAGAAGAATATACCGATTTTCATCTAGTGTAGAATAGATTTTGTATTTTTTCGTGAAATATGTGCCTGTTATTCAGAGTGAGTTAAGCTTTTTAGCTTGCTCCGCTGGCATATTTTACGGACTGATATCTTACTCACGCACATTTTTCTCTAGAGATGTCAGAAAAAAAAGCGATGGTTCAAAAAGTATTTTTAAATTCTATTCAGGAAACAAAATGTCTCCTGTTTCTGAAAAATATATCACTTGATTTTATCTATAAGGAATAATTTTTATTGTTCCTTCAAAGTAGTATTTTCAACATTTAAGGTTGATGAATTTCAGAATGATATTGAAAAGATTCGTGTAATAGTTTTTATTAATAAGAGAATAATTATCAAATACGTTTACTGGTTTAATTAAGAAAATTATCACTTCTAATCAAACGCGTCATAAAATTTTAGATGTTTACGTAATCAGAACTTATTGAAAGATCCGTAAGTAACATAAAAAGGAGTAAATTTAATACAAATATCAGTCGAATTTGAGACAGTATTTCTGTTTAAGAAAAGCTACTATAAGTAAAGGAGAAAAGATATAGTTTTTATCTTCACCTTCAAAAGTTGAAATTTTTTACAAAAAAAAGACATATTAATAATTTAAAGCGTTATGGAATTATATGTCTCTCCTTACTTTAGATTAATAAATTTTATGATTTGAATGCGGCATATATGAATACGGCAATTAGAAAACGCGGAAGATAGATAAGAGTTTCCCGCTCTGTGGTAGGGCATCAGTGGCGAATCCAGGAGAGGCTATGGGGCTGCAGTTCCCCCCCCCCAGAGCTAAACCAAAATAGATGATTTTTTTCAAATCACTACGCCTGTTTATTCTTAATTTATTTTTTAAAAAAATAAAACATGGCAACATTGCTTTCTGGCCTGGCAGGATCGAAAATTTTCTCACTTTTGTAGTCATTCCACTCGAACTTGCAGCGCTAACGCGATCGAAGACATTTTTTGGCTGGTTATTTCATTGTGTTTTTATAAAAGTATAGAAGGTATTGTTGTATCATTTGTCATTCTTATAACCAGGTGAGTAAAGTTATAGTATTTTCACTTACATAAACCATGAAGTCACGAAGATGCAAACATTTCATGACTTCAGCTTCCCCCCCCCAAACCAAAATCCTGGATTAGCCAATGGTACGCATACCCCTGTGGATGCACGTTGTGTTAGGTGTCCGCGCAAGTAATGTTGTTAATTGCGGAAAATACAAAACGTAAGTGATTAAAATAAAAAAGCTAGAACTTCATTTTCCCATGAGCTAAGAAAGTCCGAAATCCCACTGGGAAGAGTGGAAGCGTACCAAGTACTCAGTGTTAAAGCATTAAAATATTTAATACCCAGCATGAACACATAACTTGTGGAAAGAGCATTTAGTCTTACTATTCGTATATTATAATAAATTTCGCAGTAACCTTGACGCAGATCCAAGCACGAGATTATATGTCTTCATTTGAACCGAATTTTTAAAAACCTCAGCTCCACGAAACAAGCTAAAAGATTGCATAAAAATTGTCTTCCATTTGAAAAGCTGATCATCAGGATAATAATTATAACCTTATAACCTTTCATCATAATTTTATACGAATTTATTTTAACGCTGCTTTTATTTAGGAAGCTCAACTAATACTACTATAAAAAATGGAATAAAATTTAAAATAAAAAATAAACCCTACAAATGTTAAGCTAATTCGAATCTTTGTTTCTTGACCTAACCCAACCTCTTAACATCTCTACTAATAATAAAGGAGAATGTGCGTGTGTGTGTGTTGGTCCTCTACAGGGCAGACCACTAGACCTAGAGCTACGAGATTTGGCACAAACACACTTTGAAGGGTGGGAATGTGCACCTCAAAGCCCTTTTTTCGAAATTTTAATTAAAATTTTAATTAATTAAAAATTAGGCGAAATTTCAGCGTTTTCCCTTCCGAAAATAATACAGCAAAAAATCATTTTTACGCCATCTGAATGTTCAAAAAATTACCTTTCCAATGATATTAATTAAATTTCCGTACAATGTTTTCTCTAATTTTAATAGATTTTAAAAAATAATTTTTTATTTTTTTTTTAAATTTACAACAATGCTTTTCATTTTTGTAACGTAACTCAAACCGTTTTCATTGTTTTAACAAATATTTAACTGCATATTTCTCTTTCGTTGTTGTAATCTGAGATAAGATCCTAATACATTTTGCTTTCATATTTTATTTCATCAAGATTCTTGTGAAATCTGTAAACCAAGCTCTCCGAAAAGTTGCTTTGCTTACATTAAGAAACATAAGGTAAAAGGTTATGGTTGCTATGTTTTTATTCTTTTTTCACAATGTTTTAATCCAACTAACACGCCGCTGGCCATAAAATGTGTTGCGTCATTTTAATGTTGAAATCAAATGCATATTTTATAAGAAGAATAAGAAAGTGAAGATAGGGCCGACAACGTGGAATTAGAGGTTATTGGATATGGCCAGTTATTTGACTCATATTTTTGTAGGGTTATAGGGACATTTATATAGACAATGAACAGAACATGTACAAGGTCAAACATAGATTAAATATCTACCACAATTTGAAGTTTAAAATTATCTTGTTAAGAGAACCATGAATAGAAAATTATACAAGATTGAATTGAAATCATATTACCGGCGAACAAACTGGTCGCCGAAGACGACTAGTTATTAATAAAAACTTCTTTGCGTGGAGGGATGGTTGGAGGAGGAGGAGAGATGTACGAAAATAGGAGATACTAAAAAATTATGAGGTTGGGAGGAAATAAAGATTGGGAACCGCTGAGCAGTATTAATAAAAATTGTATGCGGTCTTGCATCAACATCTCGACAAAATCTATCAACAAGAAAAGGCACTTTTTCAATATTCAGTTTTCTTCGATATTATTACAAAACTAAACGAGACAACGCTTATTTACAAGAATGTTTTTAGAATGCTCTTCGCCATTCACGTTGAATAAATTCAGTATATATACACTTTGAACTATTTTGAAAACATTCTGACAGCTGGAAATCTTGCAATTATATATTCCAGTTGATTCACTCCAATTAAAAGTCATCTCCTAAATTTTTTGCTTTCTACAAGAGCGATTCTTCAAAACATGTTAAAGTAAGCACATTTGTTTAATCGGAAGGAAAACTCTTTTAAATGCGATTAAGTCTAATATTTGAATGTCTTATATTCCATACATTTATAAAGTTTCTCAGTTTGCGTAGATAAATAAAGCATATTGCTAAGCGAATTTCAAAATTAATGCTTACCTATTCTCTTTGAGCACAAATGTAAATACGCTTACATTTATACAATTCTGGACTGATTTTGAAAAAAATTGAAATCCTATCCTCCAAAAGGAGATTTTTATTTTTAGAGAATATTTACATTTGATGCATTAGGCTGGATCAGACGAAAGTAGAATAGTGAATATGGAATCAAAGTAAATGTTGAAGTTTTGTCATTGAAATTTCGAATTTTCTCCAGTGATTGTCAAAACCTTTTAAATTAAGCGTGAGAGGTGACGTAAATACTGTGTATCTGTGCTTGGGCGAAAGAAGAGAAGATTCAGTGCACCTTTTAGTTTCGCAATAATTGCAATACGTACTTTTAAACTTGTTTCATTTTTGTGTTCGTTGCGTAAAATTCCAAACCAACAATATTTCAAATATCTTCCCTCTTTCCCTTTCTCTTATTATTTAAATATTTTCTTTTTTTAATATATAAAGCAACAGTAAAGTATTTTGACTTCATTAAATTAATATTCCACTTTTTAATTTCACTACGTAACTGTATTTCAGAGTTCCCACGCTTATTGAAGAAAACAAATTCAAGTACTTTGAAGGACCTTTTTAAGAAAATTCGAGCACCGTAAAAATATATATTCTAGACATAAAAATGAAAATGAAAAATTTAAATCAAATAAAAAAAATTTTATACAGATCTACAATTCTGTTGATAAAACTGTGCATCAAATTTTATCCACCTAGCTATTTAAGTTTTTGAGTTATTGTACTCACAAGAACACAGACTTCCCTGGCTCTATGAAATTAAATAACATACATTTTGAAAACAGATTTCATTGCAGACAAAATCGGTTATTGGTATTTAAAACAAAATCCTGTTCAAATATATCAGTTACTTTCAAAGTACATGAGCATAATTGCAGGACTGTTTTTCTCGACGGAAAAATACCCTCTGTAGTTTTTACTCTATTATCAAATTAAGCTGCCTATGAATATACAAAGAGAAAAAAGATTGATGATTGACAGTATTTCCTAATAATAATTCATACCATATACGGTTCTTTCATAATTATTATTTATAAACTTTTATTGCGAGGCGTCAAAATATTTCAAACATCTTGAAGTTTACGAATATATTTTAGTTTTCACTAAAATTGCAATTTAAACTGCAAAATGTTACTACTGTTTACTCATGACGAATATATTCGTCATAACACAAAATTGTGCACTTTTTTCATGACGAGTATGCTCGTCATAAGTGGTTAAAACGAAATTGGAATTTTAGTAGGAATTCATGTCTTTCAAGTTTATCATATTCTTCCAACACGCTTTTTTGACTCTGAGATTTATTTTTGTGTCCTTAAAAAAAAGTCAAAATCCTTCACTGACATAGATGATTCTAAAAAATTAAATAAAGAATTCCGTTGTTTCACGGGGCTGCCTTTTAAAAATTTTGAAAATAAATCAAAGGAAAGTTTTAAACGTATTAAGACTGTGAGTTTTCTAAAATTCACTGTAAAGTTGAAAATTTGCAGAAAAAATGGCATTAAAATATAACATAAAAATATGAAAAATAATAAATATTTGATGAAATATAATATCATTTACCTGAACAGGAAATTACGAAAAGAATATACAGTTAGAGAGAAAAAGAAGTGATGTGTAACCCCTCAAGCGAAAGTACAAAGCACTCTGAAACGACACACCACGTGCGCGAAAGAAATTCCCCATTTTCATCCCCCCCCCCCCCACCGGCTTTTAGGATTAATGTTTATTCAAAGCAATCGAAGTTTTCTACGGATCGCGATGAGAAACGATTGCACTTGTTGATGTCGCATATCTGCTTACTGATCGTCATTAATCATGGCGAAACAAAATCAGAATTCAACGCTTTGCTAAACCGAGAATGTATATTAACCCATCTTTTTTTCTGAATTTTTCTAACCTATCTTTTTTCTAAATATGTCTAAATTGGTTCCACTCCCTTAAAAAAATTCCTGTTTTTATTTCTTCTGTTTTGTTTCTTTGAATATAGATGGCGCCATGGGACTTGTGTTTTCATTAATAGTACTTTGATAATACCTTGGAATTTGATACCCTTGATAATACCTTCTTTCTAAAGATAGTTAGTGTGAGTGTGTGATTACGTTACGACCTTTTCCTCAACTATGGGCATAGGACAAATTTTTATATATGAAGATTAATTTTAATATAGCCAGATGGCTGATAATTTTAATCAATCTTATTAGCGTTGTGATGTTTGTGTTTTTTTTTTTTCCTCTTTCTTTCGAAAATATGCTTTTTGATGTACAGATCTCCTTTCCCAGATAGCAATTTTAGTTTGCAGCAATCTTGCTCTGCAAATTTGCAAGCTTGCGGCAAGGTTGACACGGCAAGAGTGCAAGCTTGAAACAAGTGAACAAACGAGATAGTCTCCAGAAAGAAATCCAGAGGGAGGGAGAGTGAAGGGAAAGTTCTTTGCTCCCTTTTCGTTGTAACCGTATGCTCACCTGAATTCATTCAAAAGAGATTTTCGGTGAATTCATAATTTAATATAATAACTTAACTATCCAGATGGTAATTTATGCATCCATTGGTTTGAGTTTTGAAACTTAGGAGTATTTTGTTCTTTGTTTATGTGATTTTTATTAGAAGTTTGTATGCACTGGTGGTTTCTATGTATATTCTGTTTCCTTAACGTGAAGGAACATGTTAAGATATTTTTGCTTTACTTTGGAAAATGGTTTATGGATATGGATTTTATGATGATATATGTCCTTCATAATTAAGAGTTTTTTCAAGGATTTTTGTCTTTTGTTTTCTTTTTTAAAAAAAATATTGGTGGTGGTTCTAATGCCTCTTGGAACACATGACAGAAAACTGCGGCTCTTCTAATGCATAATTGCTGTTGTTATCGTTATTTTTAATTTTTTAAGTTGGTAAATACTAATCAACTTATAAATCAACTGAATAGTTTGAGTCTTGTTTGGAAATGAAAGTGGCGTCATATTCACCGAATTTTGACAAATTTTCTGCAGAATTTAGCAATAAAAAATCATTAGAATCTATACATTGGTCCATTTTTTATGAAGTGTATATTTTAATGTCATTACTGAAGTTAAAAATTTGAAATCCCAGCATACTGTCTGACTGCAGAAAAATGATAATTTATATGTTTCAGTCCACTGATTTTTTACTTTTATTATTACATTTCATAACCATAATTACTACTATTGTAATATTAATAATAAATAATTGAATTGTTGAGTATTTTATTACAGTGCCTTTTACTAACGCGAAAAGAAATCATTTTAATAACTACAAAAAACACTTTTAAGACTTATTTTTCAAAAGTGTAAAATTCATAATTCAAGTTGCTGACTCGCAGCTCTGTAAGTATTATTTTGGTAGATATCATTCTAAAAATGTCTTTTTAAAAAAGAATGGTGGACGACCCCAGGTCTAGCATATCTCGCCGATTCCTTAAGATAAAGGCCCACTATAAAGACGAAGTAAAGCTTTACCTGTTGAGGTAACACCTAGGAAACACCCGAAGTAGAAATATTTCTTGGCTCATATATATCGTACTTGTTACCTTCCTGTAGGACTTGCAGGGGAAATTGGTCCATAGTTGTGTTTTGTTTGGAAGGAAACTTCCAGCATTCACCCCCTACCGCAGAATTTCGTTGCTTAAGCTGAAATCTGTATATCCCAGGGGCTCCCAACCTATGGTACGCGTACGCCTGGGGGTAAACGAGGGACCAGTTAGAAGTACGCGAAATCAAAGTTGGTACCGGCAGAAACAAAAGGACATACAGAATTTAGTTTCTCCAAGTTCGTGTGAAATGTAAATGTTGAAGTCGTGCAAGTCCTAAACCCTATTTCTGGCCAAGAGCTCAGAATGGCACATTTAAATAGTCCACTATACATACAATGAACGTTAGCCTTTCCCAAATATGAAAGCTGCTGAAAACAAAGATTTATGTCTGCTTCAAAATTTGAATTTAATTCTTTTTCTCTTAAATTAAGCATTAATTGAAGTAACATAAGAAACTAACAATTTCGGAATTCAACAACACGTTAAGGGTATTAAAATTTTGGATTTAGAAATTTTTTGGTTCAATTTTTTTTTTTTTTCATTTTCTAGTTATATTCTTAACCGCAATACTTATTTCCCAAACCTTAAATAATTAATATATTTTTTCTTGTAGAAGTTCTGCAGTGCATATAATAAACATTTTCAGAAAGAGTTAATTGCAATTATCACATACACTGCAGCATCGTTGAATTAAAAATAAAGGATAAATTCGTTTGAAATGAAATTAAATTGTGACTCTTAAGACTAAGTAAATGGATGGGTTAATAGAGCATAAAAGAAATCAACTAGATAAATTAGAATAAATTAAAAAAAGATTCTAAACTTAAACTTTAAACAAGAGCAACAACAAATTTTATTCATAAACAATAAAATTTAGAGAAAAAAATTTTAGAAAATAAAATAAAATGTAATTAAATAAAATATATACAATGTTTAAGTAGCGCGCAATTGCAGCAGCAAAACAAAAAACAGAGAACAATGAAAATCAAGATCATACAAAGAAAGCCAAAAACAAATAAAAATTCACAGGTAATTGAATAAAACGAAAGAGGAATCCATTCTAGACCATTTTTTCAAGGGCTAAGAACTTTATTCGCAATGTATTCAAAATAATAATTGGGAAATTTTTCTGTAAGAAGCTGGCATTAGGCCAAACTTAGCTTTTCTTAGCCCATAATTTCCCAAACAAACGACAACCCAGATAGCATGTACACTTGCAGCAAGTTTGATTTTTCTTGGTATTAGCTTGTCATGACAAACTTCATGTGGCAACTTTGAAACGAAATTCCTGCAAAGCAGCAAAGTATAATCGACCAACCCACTTGCAAAGCAAGTTTGCTGTGAAGATGTCATGACGAAATTCACACCATGATTGCAAAACAAGTTTGCTGCAAAAATGAAAGCACACTTAGAGATAATCTTTGTCTCTGTTTTAAAAAACATCCGATTTTTAATAGCATCTCCTAAACCGTCCTCCTTTTTATTAATTCAATAAATCAATGATAATTTGTGAAAAAACTTTTTTATAAAAAAAATTTTGAAACATTTTCCATCTTCTTACTAAATATAGAACTCGCACGTTAAAGAAAACTATATCGCCTTTTTCTTAATGTTGAAATTTTAACGTTTATAAACAAAATTAAACTTAAAAAATATTCAGTGTTTGTTGAAAAATAATAACTTACATTTTGTCCCATTTTAAAAGTAATTACTTTTGAACTCTAATTTTATAATTTATTCTACTAGCAAAGCGTAGTTATTAGCAAAAATCGTTCTCTCTTTGACTTCAAATCATATTCTGAACTCAAAATTTTAAAAAAATTAATGAAATCAGGAAAACAGTTTAAAATAAATCGTATTATAGATGAACGACGTATTAGCGCAATCTATCATTTCCTCTCAGAGTCTAGATGGCCGAGATGTTAGAGCGACACGTTTAGGAAGCAGTTGGTAGCGAGTTCTAATCCGAAGTTGTGTTCATACTCTGCTTTTGCTATAGTTTGACAAGCTTGTGACAACTTTGACGCGTGGTTTCTCGTTTGCGTTCACTTGTTTCAAGCTTGCACTCTTGCCGTGTCAACCTTGCCGCAAGCTTGCAGATTTGTTGCAACTTTGCTACAAACTAAAATTGCTCTCTGGGAGACAGCTATATAATACTTTTATTTCTGAAATAAAATAACATAAATTATATATTTCCCAATTTCTAGAAATTCCTTAAAATCTAATTTCAAATTAAATCTAGACTTTCTAATATTCATCGTTACAGTTTTCCTTAAATGACCTGTGCAGCGAAACGCAAAGCCTAGCATTGTCTTCTACACTTTAATTGTTTGTATTCCATGAGTAAATTTATCAAAACAGTTCGATTCTAAATGGATTTAATATAAAATACAGATTTCAAATTCAAGCAGCCGTATTAAATTAATTTAGTTTTTAAAACACACACTTACACCATCAAACATAAGTACAAAAGAAAATATGTTTCATAATATACAGAACATTTATCTATTAATCAGATGTCAATATTAAGTTTTCATAATTTAATTTTATATTCAGATGTAAATTAAGACGGCATAAATTATCACAGAAGAAAACTCTTACAAGTGCAAAAGGCATACATACATTAGTTCAATGGAAGCACTTCTGTTTAAAATATTCTGCAATGAAATAAAAATCCTCGCTGGCATCTTAAACACGTTTTCATGCATACATATAGTACATTTTAAGTATTAATAAGTTGGGATCCTCTGAAAAGAAATAATTAGCTCATAAATATACAATTATACGCTTTACAAAAGATAATAACAATGAATATAAATTAATAATATACTATATCATAACAAATCATTTAGAAATCGGTTTATTTAATTTAACTGATTTTAATACAATAAAGAGTTTTTTGTGTCTCCTCTTCGTGTTACATTCACATGTTAATCATTAACCCTCAAAACATTTCTGAACGCAAAAACGCTTTAATGGGCATTTCACAGATGCACGATTTTCTTTTTGTGTGCGTCGATGAATGAGTCTCCATAGAATGAAAGCTTGAAAATTCGTTAATACTAAGAAAAATATTAAAAGTTCTGTAATATGCATCTCTGGTAATTTAATGTATAACCTGACGTGAAATGAAACACTGTTATCAGAGTAATGCAGACTGTTTTGCGATAGAATGATGGAGGCTCTCATGCGTCTGAATTAATTTTCTTGTCAAAATGAGGAACAGAAACTTAATCATTTTTAAATTACTCAGTTTTAAATGTTATTCTTTATTTTGTACCAATTGTTTATTATTAAAAAAAGCCATTTAACTACATATGCCTCAGGCACTAGGTTTCTATTTCGCATGTGTCAGCAAACAGACTTCCTTAGCAAGTGCTTCACATAACATACAAATAAATAAAAATATTAATAAAGGGAATTCTAAATGTGGAAGAGTAAAAAGTAATAGCAGACAACGACAAGAAGTAAGAATCTGGTGAATGACTTCATAAGAGACCAGACATCCATTCACATTCAAAAATGGAATAGGTTTTCTGTAGAGGAAAAAGACTTTAAGGTCTGATATTTAATATCCTTAAGAGGAACCCATTCCGTGATGTATTCGAAAGAAAAACATTTATCCACAAAGAAGAAATTAAAAACAGTCTTTTAAACAAAGTATGAAAAGAAGGGCTTAAAATCTTATCTTTTAAAATCTTCTTAAACCTTACCTTTAAATGTGTATAAAATTTTGAACTAATTTGATAACTAGATCTAATTTAATGACTTAACTAGTTTAGTTTATTAATTAGTAAAAACTGAGATTTATAGTAACCATATTTAATTTTAAGTTTTAATTTCATTAATATTATTTGATAATAACGAGTTTTTTTAATTCAGAACATAAAATCTTTTGATAATAGATATTAGATTAAGTGCGTTTTGCATGTAGGGTCAAGTATCCCTAACTTTAGGATCAAGTATCCCTAACTTTAGGATCAAGTATCCCTAAGGTTAGGGTTAATTGACCCTAAGCGATTTCATAAAATATATTTATTTTTTGATTAAATGAGATATCAGTTTAGCAAAAGTACATTTATCCTTCTTAAAAACAAATCCTTTTATGATAGCAAATATAAGAAAAAGTCAAAGTAGGGTCAAGTATCCCTTGTTTCCCCTACAGTAGTTCAACCGGTGCTTTAAAATATTCTGCAGTATAATACAAATGCTTGCAGATTTCTTAAATATATTTTAACACATAATGCATATAAAAAATTTTTAATATTAATATTCTGGCTTAAAATAAAAATCAACAAATATCTTATAAATATCCATCTAACCGCTTTAGAGAAGAAGAGAGTAACAAGGGAAAAATAATTAATAGAATAGAGTGAGTAAAATCATTAAGAACATGCATTTTAAGTGCTGTTAAATCAACGAAACACTTTTCTCACTTTGTGTTTTGTGTTATGTGCAGAAATAACAAAATTTATTTTCATGTTAATCATTCATCCCTTAAACTTTCCCTCCACAAAGCGCTTTAATGAACTTTCCCCATGTGTTCGGATTTCAGTTTGTGTATGTCTGTGAAAGCGTTTTCAGAGAATCACAGTGTGAAAATTCTTTAATATTAAGAAAATATTAAAAGTTCGGTTATGTGAATCAGGTAATTTATGGTATTACTTGACACTGAGACACTGCTATAGAAGAATAATGCAGTTTGTTTGCGGTAGAATAATCGAAAATCCTATGCGTCGGAAGTGAAAATGAGAATTGGAAACTTAATCATCCATAAATTATTTCAGTTTAAATGTTTTCTCGAATTGTTTAAAAATCACTTGTTTAAAAAATTTAAGTTATGTATGTCACATATATATTGTTTCTCTCTGGTATGTGTCAGTTAAAGTGAGATAAAATAATTTTACTGAGAAAAATCTTCTCTTGGAATTACAGGTCTACGGTTTCTTCATTCTGCAAGGTATGGATCCATAGGTGTTTATATAAAGATACACAATGAGAAAATGTTTTACTACAGACCACACATTCAAACAATTTCTCTTTCATGTGCGTCCGTAAATGTGTATTTAAACTCAGTTGGTGGGGAAAGGATTTAATACACAAATCACATTTAAATTGTCTCCCTTTCGTTGTGCGTACGTAAATATATCTTTAAAGCCTGAGACTGAGAAGAAATTTTACTACAAATTTCGCATGCATACGGTTTCTCTTTTGTATGCGTCCGTAAATGTGTCTCCATATCATTACGTCTAGAAAAAGCTTTACTGCAAATTTCGCATGCATACGGTTTATCGTTTGTATGCATCCGTAAAGGTGTCTTTAAATTACTACGTTCAAAAAAAGCTTTATTACAAATGTCACATATGTATGGTTTCTCTTTCGAATCCGTACGTAAATGTATATCTAAAAAATTACTTTGGGAAAATCCTTTATTGCAAATGTCGCATGTATGTGGTTTCTTTTTGGTTATGAACAGTTTCTCCAAGATGCAAACAATGAAATAGTTTTTCTCAATAAAACTCGTTGCAAAAGCATTCTATTTCATATGTCACATTCAAGGAGGATTCGTACAAACAAATCATTTTTCCTCAAATAACGGCTCAGATTAAATGCCTGCATTGGCTGAATCAAAAAGTGTTATCTTCGAATTTAAATGCAGGATATATGCTTTACTACATGAATCATAGGCATAAATTTTCTCTTTTGTTTGTTTCAATTTAAAGTATTCAAAAATGTATATGAAGGAGCAATGAACATTTAACGTATTTTTTTTAATATCTGCAGAAATTGTTCCTTAATTTCTTTCGTTGAGCTGGCTTCCGTTCAAGTTGTGTCGTATTTTTCAGCTCCGATCTGTGAATCTTTGAATGGTCTTCGCATTCTTATTTTTGTCATTTTCCTTCGGAAAGATGTAGCGACTATGTAGCAGTTCTAATTGTCAGGGTACACTTCAATATTACACCATGCATCAAGGATCCTCACAAAACAGCAGCAAAATCTAAGTTACATAAAAAAAATTAATGCACTTTTAATTCAAATATAATGAAAATTATAAATCTTATAGAAAGGTATATTTATTTTATAAATTTGTCATATTTCGATTTATACTAAAATGAGCAGAAATTACGTGGTTACCCAGATTGGCTATTCTTTGGTCGAAATCTTGAGAAATGATTTATTTCAAGCATTTTCTTGTGTGAACATAAAAAAAAAATATGATTCGAAAATTATGACAATAGAGAAGAAAATCTGAAATACAAGGGATCCAGAAATCAGGAAATACTTTAAAAATCAATAATACGATAAAGAACCTGGAATTCTTGTCATTAAACCATAAAATTTATGCCACTAAATGGCGTTACAAATAGTGAAGAAATGCAAAATATAGGATTCGAAGTTTCACTGAGTTGCAGCTTATAAACGTTCAATGTATCATCATCTATTCTAGACGTTAAAATTACAGACACATGGGCATCGGTCCGCACTCTTTGAAACGGGCAATAAAAAAAGTGCTTGAACAAATACATATTTTAACGAGAAACCACAAGTCTCATCATTAAAAAGCATTGTTGTTGCTTTATAAGACCCGTTTCCGGATATCCTCTTTCAATGTTTTGAATGACTTTGTTTGGATGCGGTACATATTCAACATCAAGTAACTCCCACAGCCAGAAGACACAAGGTGACAAGTCGGAAGATCTGGGTTGCTAAGCGTGCGGTTGGGATCGACAGTGTAATAAGTTTTACCCAAATGTTCGGAGTTTAAATCGTTGCATCTGTGCGGAAATGTTTCGTGAAACTCCATCTTTCACAATTGTTACGATACTCAGTACTTATCCCGCATGTGATTCTGGAGAACAAATAACCTCTTCTGAAGCAGTAACCGCGGAACAGTTCTGCCCCGCAGTCTGTAATTTCAATTGCAGTTTATGAGAGGCAGAGTGAAAAGTATTTCTATCTTTGTGAGTGTTATTCAGCGTTCTTACGGAACAACCTTATTTAAGAACGTCTTACATACTATTAAATATTTAAGCTTCGAATAAGCTCGCGTAGGACACGCTTATTATGTTTATCGTATTACTTACTTATATCATTCTTTTATAAATTTAAACTCAATTCTTATTTACGTAATGTTTGTTTAGTATGATGTTAATAAATGCAGAATACATAAAGATTGCAATTATTTTTGCAAAACACCATTTTAATTTTGAACACGATGACCGATTTAAGTATCTCCTGCATACGCGTGCCTGCTGGAACGTCAATTGTAAGCATGATATTAAGGTATATACTTAATCTATTATAAAAGACCTGTTTACAAGACAGAGCAGCATCACTCATTGCTGCGTTTGTGCACTGACTGAAACATTCAACATTCGTAGAAATTTTGGACCTTAGGTGATTCTTGGCCGATTTCAACTCCCGATCTGACATTTAGTGTTGCGTTTAATTTCCAGCTACACCATGAAAGAAACTAAAAGACACCAAAACTAAAGACCCAGATGTTAAAAACCTTTGAAATCCATTGCATTTAATTTATTTATGATTAGAATATAATTAAAAACAATGTAAGGTGTGCGATTTTATGAATTTAGCGGGATAAAATTAGCAAAATCAAAACTAAAAGTAGCATTTTTTTAAAAAGGAGGAGAATCGGAAACAAAACAATGATATTTACTATCATTCGGATATCATTTTTTATGGTAATGAACCTCTACTGGTGCATGCCTAATGATAGTTTAATTTATTTCAGAGGACAAACAACTGAAGCAATATTTTTCAAAATAAAAAGTTGTAGATTTTTATCCAGCAATAAACTTTTATAGATTTAAAGATCTACTTGCCTATCTAACATTTCCCTCACCATCTCTTTTTTTAATTATATGAGGGATTTTGAAGCTCCAATTTATTTCTTCCGGCATCTTACCTCTAATTTTTCTGATAATTTTACCAGCGACATATTCAGAAGGACAACAATAAACAAAAATTTTGTTGCGTGCATCTGCTAACAGTCACTGGATCCAGGAATATAAATTCATTGATCTTTCATTTGATGCTAAATACATTCCACTTCAAATATAACTCCTGAACTTTTAAGATTATCGTCGAGCATGGTATCTAGTGCAAAAAGAGCACAATAAATGAATGCACACAGGTGTGTAATAATAATTTTAATTGGCAAATATCAATTGTTTTTCAATTTTTTAAAGAATCTACCTTTAAAAATATTAAAAAAAGATATCAATACGCAAGAAAAAAATTCCATCTTATATATATTAGTTAGTGTAAAAGTTTAGTTCAAACACATAATATGAAAAATTGGTAGGGATATTTAAGTTCCGTCCTTTGCAATTTCCAGACCTAGTCTTTTTTAGGAAGAAGAGTCATCTTAAGTATATCGTACCATTTGAATAATTTTTTAAGATATTCAAAAAATATTTTGATATTTTCTGAAAATTATGTGCATATTTACTTTTGCACACCAATATTTTCTTAATTAGTTAATTGATACCATGGTCCAAAGTTGTTCGATATCGACATCTAAATTTTAGAAGCAAGACGTAGGAGTAAGAATTCTTCATCGGATTAAAAAATCATGACAAATAATAATTTTGTGTCGTCTCAGTCTTTGTCAGCAAATATTGGCATTATAGTTCAGTAAGTCCGTCTTTCGGTTTTTAAATTTCATATATAAATCATTCAGTTCTGTATTTTATTAAAATATCACCTTTCTAGACTCCCCCGATATTGTTTGAAGCCCATGGAAAAGAAAAAATGCCTTTCGGCAAGCTGGAAGGCAAAGGTAGATTCTTTTACGTTAAGGTTACAAATGTAATGAAATATTACATATTGATCAATACCTACATAGCCAATGACTTTATTATTTCCACACATTGCAATATTTACGTTGTGCTTCTGTTTCCATGCTATTTAATTTTTTACTATTTAAAGGTTTCATTCTACTTAAAAGATTATGCTAGATTTAGTGTTCAGTATATTGGTCAAGTTCTTTCTATATCCCAACACATAATCGTTCAACAGTTAGGAGTCATAAGGAAATAAACATCCCATCAGTGCAAATATCTCCTATATAACACTAAGCCAGCCTACTGAAACAGTAACGAAATTGACAGGAATGAAGAAAGACTCTAGATCTGAAAATTAATTTATTTAATATAGGTTACAATATAATTGTGCGAACATTAATTTGCCATATGGTAAAATCATATGATATGAAACATTTAAACACTACTAGAATGGGCTCATTTAGAGAACTCCATGGTTGCAGAGATAATAGTCACTAAATTCTTAACACATAAGAGAATAAAAACTATTAAACATTATGAGTAACAAATTTAATACGTGTGTTTAAAGCATAGGATATGAATGCAACCATTTTGAACAGAAAATTTAAATCTCCATTGACAGTTAAAAGCAAATTCTCAAGCAGAAAATCCCAAAACAATTTTAAAGTTAAGGAGATATTTTTCAATATCAAAAAGGATAAAGGGAACTCTTATTTAAATATCAATCGTTTTTGGTTAATTATATTAAATTTATTAAACAAATCTTGGAGCCGTCATGTTTATTTAAATATCAAATTAAAATAATCCGTCAAATTACTTAATTAACAAATTAGCCATTGAAATTAACTATTTGATTAATTAAAATTAGCTATTTAATTAAAATTAAATATTTATTTAATTGTGACGTAATCTTCACTAAAACATTCTTTATGTTTCAAAGTATTTGCCAGCAATCTTAATCTTATAATTATCTAATAATTGTCTTAATTTAAATAAAAGTCATTGTGGCTATGTATGAATGTTCCACATCATAAACCAAACTTTGCATACTTTTTATTTCAGACATGATAAATGTCACCTTCAAATTTTCTAAGCCCAAAAGTTACTTAAAATTTCAGTTAATTAAAAAGTAAGTAAGGCGTTTCTCCGCGATCTCTTTGGAAAATATTATCTCACGAAGCTATTTTTACACCATATTAAATTTTTAAAAATTAGCTTTTCAGCGACAAAAATTCCATTTTCATACAATTTGTTGCGCTCATTTTAATATTTTTTTCAAAATTAATCTTATACAGAATTCGTAGCAATATGCTTTATTGTTGAAGAACAAGAACAATACGAAGAACTGTTGTCAGGATACATTAGCAGAATTCTCGACAAATGCTAAAAAAAAAAATTAAAAAGTTGACGATTAACAATTTATATCAGGACCAACTATTGATTTGATTTATTTTCATGCTTTAAATTAATGAATAATTAACTTGTTAATTTAATTGTTGCAAAAATAGTCATTAAAACCTTTCTTTTACTTTAGTAATTGCTAACAAATTTGAAGTACCTATGGACAAGTTTTCTGGTTTGTTTACTACATTAAAAACCTTAACTTTATCTGCTTGTATGTTGGACTTCCGCTTTGATGATAAATTGACTTAGTATTATACCGGATATACGTAGTACAGGCATTTAATGCAAACAAACAAAGCAGAAAACTCGTCTATATAGCAAATAATGATTTATGGAGAAAACGGCTGTGTTTAAAAATCGTCTGGTTCAATTGATACTTATTTTAATTAAAAACGTTTCAGATCAGAAAAGGAATTTGGGTATGTTAATTTTTATACAGTTGTATTTTTACATTAAAATATTAGACATGAAAGCACTTTAATCCGGAGTAAAGACAGGTTTATCATCCTGTTTAGCGCATAAAAAGTGAAAGTGAATGCAGGTGATGGGAGCTTGTCAACAAGGTGACACATGCATAAGTTATAAAGCACTTGGACGGGGGGTAAAAATCACTTTTCAGCTCATAACTTGTAAGTAATTCCTGCAGTCAAAACACTTTCACTATAAAAGTTGTTTCTTATGATTAGGTGGTAATTCGCTTAGTTGAAATTTTTTTTTCTATCCTTAGTCGTAACAAAGCTATGGGGAAATGATAAGTTGGGGAGGGGATTGAAAATGGCTTTTTAGATCATAATTTCTAAGCAATTGTAGCTATCAAAAAAAATGTTTCAGTACAAAAGTTGTTTATTATGATAAGGCAATAATTCGCCTAATTTGATTTTCTTTCTATCTTCAATCGTAAGAGAATTATAGAAAAATGAATTCTTCAGTCCCCAACTATTTCCACCCCTTTTCAGGTGGTTAGCCTATCTAGGAACTTGGCCAAGATTTTCACCGTCCTTACAACATATTCCTCGCCGGTTAAAATCTAATCAAAATTACTCTAGTTATCGCTTTCAATAGATAACAAAGACGTTATACATATATGTCTACTAATAATAAGGAAAAGAACATTTCGCTCTCTTTTCTCATAAGGATTAGAGCTGCAATAATGAAAGCGGGTGGAAGAGACTGAAAAAGATGAGAGCTTCCCAACAAGGGCAACATGCATAGGTTAAAGGCTACTTTAAGCTAAGGGGAGAGGAAGCGAAGGGAGGGAAAATCACTTTTCAGCTCATAACTTCTAGGCAATTGTAGTTATCGAAAAAGTTTAAAAGCAAAAATTATTCGTTATGATAAGGCAATAATTCGCTGAATTTGAATTTTCTTTCTATTTTCAATTGTAAAGAAATCATGGGGAAATGAACATTTCCACCACCTTTGAGCTGGATAGCCCATCTACGAACTCGACCGAGATTTTCACTATCTTTACAACACATCCCATGCTGGTTAAATTTAATTTTATAAAAATTACTCCAGTTATCGTGGTAGCAATATAACATGGGAAAAAGCGATGCATACAAACACACGCACACACTCGCACACATAGATATAAACTTTTTAGTGAAGGGTGGTTTTGGGTTCTAAGGGTCACGATCGGTGAAGATCTGCAGAAATTTTCCGGAAGTCGCGTCATGAGAACCATTGCAATAGGTAGACTTCCTACAAGGAATCTTCCTAAAATGGAAAGGGAAATAAACCGTGTGCCATTATACAACAGATGCAAGTGCTTCCGTGCGAATAAAAGTACACGTTTTGAAAATTGTGTAATAGAGGTTGTGTTAATGTGAGTTCTTTCACTTTCAAGAATGATGAAAACAAGGAGAACAGCCAACAAATTATCCGTTATAGCAAAAAGTTTTAAAATTAATAAAATGCCTTCTACAGTTCATTAGCGACATGAAAGTTTTCAAAGCATTATTCGCTATTATTTCAACATGTATAGTATTCATTTACAAATGACTCTCAAAATGCTGCGCCGTAAGTGGAAAGAAAATTTTTGTTTCGATGACTAGCGACCCCATTATGATGCAAAGTAAAAATGGGAACTTTTCCTAAAAAGGACAAACGTGATTGGCGACGAGGCGACGCTTTCTCTACAATCCTCATTCCCAAAAATTAATCTACTGAATGGAAGTCGAGAACTTGTTCAAAGAAGTAAAACAGAATTGACACAAGTACGGGAAAATAAAATTTGAGTTTATTTTTGGATATAAAAATGTGATTCATTCTGAATTCATCGCACAGAGCTAAACTTCGAATAAGTAATCTGTTGGGAGCCATACCAATAAAAAACAAACTTTCTACACTACGCGTTTTTGAGTGGGGATGCATGCCAGAAACAGGACTAAGCAATTTGGCACTTATTGATGGCAAAATGGATTGTTGCCTTTATTTAAATGTTTTAGAAGGAAACTTAAAATTATCAGTCGAAAATTTCGGTATTCGAAACATCTTTACTTTTTTTGTCAAGATAACGATTATTAGCACATAATTCACGTTCGCATCTGGTGTCACTATGAGATGTCTCGGAGTTATAAAAACACCCCCTTAATCACTGGATTTAAATCGAATTGAGTACACTTTGAGAGAACTGAGGGGTGGAGTTCGGTAACGCGGCATTAAAACAATAAATGCATTAAAAACGGTGCTGGCCCGAGAAATGGAGGAATAATATTGCAGAAATTTCAAAATACTACTGAACTCAAAGACCCACACGTTGAAAACTGTCGTAGATGCTGAATGAAATTCTACTAAATACTAAAATTACCAAAATATTTCCAAATTTCGTAATATGTAATTATTTTATTTAAATGTGCAACGACTTTTGTGATGTTAATATTTGGTTATGTTTTAATTGCTGATTTTGTAAAAAAAATAATAATTTTCTAAACAAAATACTTTATGCAGTATGTTAAGAATAGAATATATTATTATTAAAAAAATTCTCGGTTGTGAAATATCAAGTTTTATAAGTATTGTTGCAAAGATGTAATGTCGCTTTCCTGCCACGCTAGTCTTATAGTTGGGGAGGGAGTTTTACAGGGGTAATTATGGAGTGACGGGCATCGGCCTTTCCGGAACCCCTGACCTTGACGACAAATAGACGATTCAAGAAAATGCGACCCTTTTCTCGATATTTCTATTAGGAAAGGGTTAGAATTAATATACGAGAAAACTCCATGTGACGTCACGGCCTGTCGGAGAGAGTATATAAGGACCGCGTTTGGATCAGAAGGAGTAGTGTTAACCCATTGGAACGGCTTTAGAGTTTCGTCTGCAGTGCGAGCTAGGAAGCTGGTGAGCTGAGCGCTATTGAAAGTGCTGTTATTGTCGTTATTAGTGATTTGCTGACAGTTTGTGTTGCTAAATCTCAAAGTACTGAACTGTTATTACCTGTGAATTGTTGTCTGTTTACATTGGTAATCTGTGCAAGAACTATTGTTTCCTGTACCTGTGCTACGTGTTTTCCTGCATATTTGTTAATAAACCTTCATTCTCCATTATCCTGCGTGTTGGACTGTTTACACCATACACCCACAGAAAGACTTCTGTAACAGTATAAAACATTTCGACCAACTTCCTGTCCGGTCACTTTTGGGATACGCTGCATATACGTGTGAGCATAGAGGGATAAACATATATTAAGCTTAACCATCTAATAGTCTCAAACAGATCTTATATATAAAATCAAAAAAGATAAAATTGATTATAAAATAGTAATAATTCACCTATTCATTTGGCCTTCACAATAATTCATCACCATGCTATATTTAAACTGATAACAAAGTTTTTCTTCCCTTGTCGTAGTAAATTTTAAAACACAAAATAACTAAACCATGCTTTTCCCCTTCATGCCATTACAAAAAAAAAATCAACAAAAAGTTAAACACAAATTAATGTTAGTATAAAGCATTCAATATCTAGTTATTCCACCATTTTTACTATTAAAAAAGCATGTCAAATGATAGCGGACATCAAAAGATCAGAACTGTTCTCTCATAATATTTCTTAATAGTTGATTCGATCAGACTTAAAAATATGGAACGGACGTTCTCGTAACATGAAAAATGTAGCGGTGGATTTAACACGGTAAGAACAAACGGTTTACGGTCATCTTAACTCGTTGGCTACAGCAGTTAATAACGCCTTTTTCGTACCTACTGTCTAATTAGATGGCCAGTTCTCTACTGCAGTAAGGATAGTAAAGAAAGGGTCAGGTAATTAGATAGAAGGTTCGAATCCCAGGCGGGAGTCATGGCAGCGAGCGTGTTAACGGCGGGCAAAAGTTTTGAAAACAATGCAACATACAGCAGTCCAGTTTCATTTTATAGCCAGACAAAAAACATAGCGTGGAAACGACAAATATCATTGTTTAAATGAAATAAATTTAAGCTGCATCCCATGTTTTACACGGTTAGTGTAGCTTTCAAACACGTTCCTTTTTTCAACTTAAATTTATTTTTTCCACATGAAAAATAAGTAAAAATTCTTCATTGATACAGATGAATCTAAAAGATAAGATCATCAAAAAATTCTGAGAGTTTAAGGGGCTAATTTTTACAAATCTTCAGAATAGATCAAAGAAAAGTTTAAAACGAGTTAAAGCGTTCTAGTTTTAAGTTTACTTTAGAGCTGAAAATTTGAAGGAAAAATAAAACGCATTAAAATATAACAAAAATGTGAAAAATAATAAATATTTAATTAAACCAGCGGGAGTGGTCTCACCTAAACTTTCTCGTATACTTTCTAAGTGGAGATTCGTCAAAATCTCGAGTTCGAATTTTTTTGACGATTACAATACTTTCTCTCTGTATACTTCGTATACGAAAAAGTGAAACAAGCAAACAAACCTGAAATCAAATATCTGTTGCCACGTTTCAAAAAAATATTCCTTTGAAGCATTGCGATAAAATAGGCAATGGAATGAATACTAAAGCGAAAATTCTGCTTTCGAATTGAATTCCCAAGTAAACAATTTATACTACCACAACCGTAACAATTGCAAAAGCGCGTAAATAAAAGATTTGCTGAAATAATGAGATCGGTTTGAATTTTATTTACAACAATAAAAAAATTGTTACAATTCATGTTTGAAAACATTATTTATTGTTGTAAATAAAATTTACAACAATAACAGATTGCTACCATTACTTTGCGCATAAGAATAGGATTTAAAAAATTAATATACAATTTGAACGGCTCTTTTCGACGGATTTGGCCCAAAATTTTATACGGACCTACATTCATGACGATAAAACTGTGTACCAAATTTTATCCATCTAGCTATTCAAGTTTTTGAGTTATAGCGTTCACATGACCGCGGACATACAGATAGACAGACTTCCCGTTGACGGATTTTGTCCAAAATTTGACAGAAACATAAAAATTATGTTTAAAGACTACATACCAAATTTCATCCCTGTAGCTCCAATAGTTTTCGAGTTATCGTGTTTACAGACAGACATGATTCCAAAATTGTGTTTTTCGGACTCGGGGAGGTCTAAAACGTGTAGATCCGTCAAAATCACGAGTTCGAATTTTTTGACGATTACAATACTTTCTCTTTGTACATTACGAGAATTGGACATTACGAGAAAAAATACATATAGAAAAAGAAGCAATATGTTTCCTTTTGGATTGAAACACTAACTAGTATGAAATGAAACACACGTATTAGGAAGACATTCCCCAGTTCTACTCTCTTGGAATGAATGCTTATACAAATCAATTTAAGGGTTTCAAAGTTCTGATCTCCGGTGAAGAACGCCCGTTGATCCCCAATTGCCAAACCCGAATTTTTGATATTTTTCGCTCTAGGAAATGAAACTGATCCACCTTGCGAAGGGCTTTAACTTTTAGACTACGGGGACTTAAACAAGAACTGTGTTGAATGCGAGGAGTGAAATTCTCACTTGTCTGGTGTAGCAGTTATACCGACCCGCAATTAAAGATAAAAAATTTCCGATACGAGCCCGTAAGGAAGAGGTTAAACCTAACCAAAGAAGAAGGTTATATCAAACACTCAAAACAAAAATTGGTTTTTAAAGAAAAGTGCTTACTTAATTTTTCGCTCCCATATTATATCTTGACAGGATAAACAAATATATAAATTATCACTCAGCGAAACAATTTTAGTAATTCCATAACATGTAGCACAAACAAGTTTTAGAAATAAAAACGCATCCTTTAAACTGAGAAATGGGTAAGAACTAATAAAAGTTTACTTAATAAAATTAATTATTAATAAAATTCGCAACTCCGGATGCGAATCCAAGTTTGGATCCAAATTAGCAGAATCTTTCCAGATTAGAGAATCGGAAAATCAATTGTGTTATAAAAAATTCCTTAAATAATATGCTATAAAAATTAAACTTTATATATTAAATTTAATTTCTTTTTAATAATAATTTTCACTAAAATTTATTTATAAGTTTATTAAATTCATTTATTATTTAGATTAATTTTAAGTATTAATACTCATTTTTCTTAAAGAATTATTAAAAATTATTTGTAATTATTGATTCAATTTTTCAGTTTGCCTTTATTTAGATATAAAATTAAAGTTGTATATTAACTTCTAATCTGTATTTTAATTTAATTAATTTAATCATAATGGCGACTTTAGAAATCAATTAAAAGTTTTTATTTAAAGAAATAATTATTTATAATCTAATTCTTTTTTATAAATGTAATAATACTTCGAGGAAATAATCGCCATTTTGTATAGAAATATGTAAATCTATCTTTTCCAAATCGTATTCGGTTTCAGTGGAACGCGGATATCGTATATAGGCCTGGTGCACGTCGAATCTGATGTCGAAGAACAAACGCCCTTCAGTTGATGCGGCTAGGAAATTTGCAGAGATGTGTGGATTAGGTGTGATCCTCGTCATCTGAACAAGGTTCAAAATTATGAGGTTCGACCTAAAAAGTCCTAATCCAACTTAACAGGGGACGTTAATTCCACTCCCAACGTGACCCAATAGCTAATTTCTAAATTGTTAGATCATAAGCAAGTACGGACTTCCATTTGGACTAAAGCTTTAAATGACATGAATAAATTACATTTTAGTACATAAATAGGAAGTTAAAAAGTTACCAAATCTAAATCTACAATCCCCATATCTAACAATATTTAATAAACTATAGTTTACACATAAACATTTTAAACCCCGCCCCCCCCCAAAAAAAAAACCCTTTCTCATCTACAACTAAAACTCGCCGAGTTATTAAGTTTTGAATATCGATGTTTTAAACGATTTTAGACCATTTCGATTCCGCTCGAGATAGATTCTGTCATTCAACCTCTCTAACGCCTAAAGAAAATCTTTCAAATTTTGGTGATTTTGCTCCAATAATTCTTTTTTCCAACCTGAGCAAATCATCAACTACATAAGCAACGTATAATAGTTGTTTCCATGTCTCACCAATTTTATGTCAATGCATTTTGTCTTTGAGAAGTTTAATCTAGCCTTAACCAACGGGTATACTATGACTATATCTCAGACACATCAGCCAATGATGTACACTGTTGTCCAAAAAATAATGCACAATTTTGAAGATGCTGCAAAATTGGATTTAATATGCATACTATCGTCGGAACTTGCATTGTACAGTGAAGATATGGTAAATACATATAAAGTAAATACATAATTTAAATTGAGTAAACAAGCGTATGCAGGATATTCAACTTTCAAAAAACTCAATATTATTGTTCGAAAATTCAAGTTTAAAATATATCAGTATGTGCAAGAACCCTCATCATTTAGCTTCTCTTAAACTGTACCGAAATTCCTCAAGTTGCAATTCCAATATATTTCTGGCTACTGATGGTTTTGAGCTGGAAATTTTATACAAGTTTCCCTATATATCTGGCTCTGAAGTTATGAAAAAAGTTACGCTACATTTCGAACATGCACATTAAAAAATCATTTACTACAAATGCTTATATTTACTGTAATAATCAAATTTTTTAATTCAAATTTTAATACAATTCTTCCTTTGCATAGTGTCAAGTTTCTCTAATTCTCGTATAATTTGGTGAAAAACACTGTGCTTGTTATAAGTAAAAACCATGCTAGAAAAGTTGGGATATTTAAGGAAAACCTCTATACCTTCTCGAAAAAAATAGCTATTTTTATGAAAATGCATGCAAGTTCTGAGCACAACAAACATAACCATTGATGAAAGTTACATCTCGTTATCAGCTTTCTGTGAAACGGGATGGAAATCCATTTTCGCATTCATCCCTTTCTGGTGGCACCCGTAATTGGCCTCGTAACCGAATCTTCACATAAAAATATGAGTTCCGAGAATAATATGTCCCGTAATTCTCAGAAACTGATTGGGAACCACACTATCCATATTAACTGTTTCCATTAACATAATCCATATAAGTTTGTAGCATCTTCAAAATTGCGCATTATTTTTGGACACCAGTGTAATCCGGCTACAGCCGTCATGCTATATTGTAAATTCTTGTAAAATGCCGACTTTGTTAAATATTTGTCAAGTTGTTTCATATTTAGTTATAAAAATTTTTTTAAACGCCCAAAAAAAGTTTCACGAATACCTATCCTACCAAGAAGGAGCAGTCTTGTCTCCAAGTTCAGAGGTATACTAAGGTCATCGTGCAGTCTTTGCACCTTGGTTAAAAATTATGACATTCACAGAACCATACATTGATCAATTTTAGTCGAAGTTTTTTTATTTAAAATGCTAGCGTGTCAAGCATATTTCACTAAATATGACTAATCGTAACCAGGGACTGTGTAAAAATTTAGACTTTGAAATCATTTCTACATCTCAGCCGTTATCGACAAAAAAAGAATAACTTAGCCTTATCTTCATACAATTTTTATTAAAGTATTATACTAAATTGTTGCCCAGTAATTTTTATATCTAAGGATATATACTGCGCATGAAATGAAAGACCAGGATTGTCAAACATTCTTTCATAAAAATCAAATTTTAGAATAATACTAACACAAATTTGTAAGTAGGGAACTTTAACTATGAAAATAACATTTTTGAGAAATGAGCATCAAAAGCATGCTTTTTCTTGTTTAACTTTATTTTTTCTTTGCTAAAAAGGTACCATAAAAAATACATACAATTCTTTCATTTTTTATTACTGTGACAATAGTAGTAACTATAGTAGTGTTTAAAGTAAGAATGATAAAAATGACTCTATTTTTTTAATAAAAATAATCATTTTTCTTCTGTCAAGTAGTATGCTGGGATTTCAAATGTTATATAATTAATTTAACTTCAATGAAAAATGGAATTAAAATGTATACTTCTTTTTAAAAAAAAGGCCATTATATAGATTCTAATGAGAGTTTTGTTGCTAATTTGCCAACATTTATTGAATATCAGATATCTTTCATTTAAAAACAAGCCAGCATACACATACTGTTCAGCTGATTTCAAAGTTAATTATTCCTTTACTATTTACTTTCCTAAAATGTAATGAAAAACAGCAATTATGAATTATATGAGCCGCAGTTTGCCATCACTCGCCCCAAAAGAGATAAGAGGCACTTTTAACAATTTCCTGTTTGGAAAAAAGAAGGCAAAAGAAACAAATCATTTAAAAACTCTTTATTTCAAAAGATTGACATCAACATAAGATCCATATTCTTAACTTTTCTCAGAATAAGGCAAAACAAATCTTATCATGATCCTTCCCATTCTGCTTAAAACGGAGTATGCAGAAAACCCAACTATGCAATAAGACATCTAAAAAACCGCAAATAAACATTAAAAAAATATACCAAAATTTTAAAATTGAAATTAATCACCACATTAAAATACCGTAAGAAATAATTCTGTCATCATTCTGACTTAGGAATTCAACGAAAGTCTGATTTGACGAAATTCTGTCGAACACATGGTTACAATGGAAAGGGAGAATTAAGCCTTATTTACATTCACAACATCTGTCTCCCTCTGGCTTTCTTTTTGTGGACACAACCCAACCAATTAAAGTTTATAGTTATAACAAAAAACTTGAAAAAAATGGCCAGTAGAAAACAGCATTCAGACTAATATACACCCATTGATATAATGAATACTATTTGAAATTCGATTCGTCGACATTATTAACACTACCAGATAATAAGTATCATCACATTGACCATTCCTTATGATTGAGAAGATTTTACAGTTGCTTTGATTAATTTGAGACATTGAGAAATGTAATTACTTCTTCACGTAAATGAATAGCTTAAAATGCTATAAAGTTTTTCATGGACTGTAGTTCTTGATCTTGATATTAAATAGTCTTTGGAGACATTCTGGCAAGATAATCAAAAATTTTGAACAACCACAGAGCAAATTAACTTTAAAAAATCTGTGAAATCAATTGAGAATCAAAATAAATATATAAAGCTCGAATATTTTTTTTAAAAAAAGGAATAATATAAAATAGATAAAATAGAGATATTCAGTACATTTATGTAGGCAATAAAATGCCAAAAATTACATATTTACCAAATAATTAAAAATCTTCAAAGTCAATGGCCTCATTAAATTTTCACTTTCTTTTATTCAACGTTAAATGGCCTTTGCAGTGAAGCACAAAGCAATGCTTTTCCAAAACTTTAATAGCTTGTATTCCAATAGTAAATTATCAGAACTGTTTTGTTTAATGGATTTCAGATTCTGTGTGTCTGTGAATGCGTTTTCAGAAATTCAAGGTGTGAAAATTATTTAAGACTAAGAAAAATATTGACAGTTCGGTAATATGCATCTGGAAAAATATTGTATTTGACACTGAAACACTTATATAGTAGAATAATGCAGGCTATTTTGGGGTAGAATGATAGAAAATTTTAAGCGTCTGAAATCAAAATGGAAACTTAATCATTTATAAATAATTTCAGAGTAAATTTTATTTCATCTTAATTACAAATCTTTTATTTAAAACAATTTAAATTACAAATATCTCATACATAGTATTTCTCCGGTGTGTTTCAGGCAAGACGATATAAATGATTTTGCCAAGAATTTTCTCTAAGGATTACAGGTGAGCAGTTTCCTCATTCTCTATGTTATAGGTCCGTAGGTGTTTCTTTAAAGATACGATGAGAAAATGTTTCACAAAATACGTCACATTAAAACGATTTCTCTTTCTTCAGCATCCGCAAATTTGAGTTTAAAATCAGCTGGAAAGAAAAAGTTTTATTACACAAATCATCTTTAAATTGTTTCTATTTCGTGTGCGTCCGAAAATGTCTCTTTAAATTCCTAGACAGAGAAAAGGCTTTACTACAAATGTCGCATGCATATGGCTTCTCTTTTGTGTGCGTCATTAAATGATCCTTTATTTGATGACGCACAGAAAAAGCTTTACTACAAATGTTACATGAATACGGTTTCTCTTTCGTATGCGTCCGTAAATGTCTCTTTAAATCCGGAGAGTGAGAGAAAGCTTTACTGCAAATGTGGCATACATATGGTTTTTCTTTCGTATGCGTCCGTAAATGTCTTTTTAAAACCTGAGCTTGATAAAAAGCTTTACTGCAAAGTTCGCATGAATATGGTTTCTCTTCTGTGTGGGTCTGTAAATGTCTCTTTAAATTCTGGTAGTGAGAAAAAGCTTTACTGCAAATGTCGCATGCATATGGTTTCTCTTTAGTATGCGTCCGTAAATGTATCTCCAAAGAATTACGGTGAGAATAAGCTTTACTACAAATGTCACATGCAAATGGTTTCTCTTTTGTATGCGTCCGTAAATGACTCTTTAAATGATGACGCAGAGAGAAATCTTTACCACAAATGTCGCATGCATATGGTTTCTCTTTCGTTACAAACAGTTTCTCCATAATGCAAATAATAACAAAAGGTATTTTTGATACAATTCATTCCCAAAACACTTAAGTTAATAATTCACAAACAAGGGGGATTCTACGAAAAACGCTCAGGTGAAATGTCTCCATTGATTGAATACAAAAGTGGTATCTTCGAATTTAATTGCTGGATATATGATTTATTAAGTGAATTATAAGCATAAAATTTCTATTAGTTTATGTATAAAATATTCAGAAATGGTTATTATAAAGCAATAAAAATCTTCAAAACATCTGCTGCAGAAATTCTTTTCACTTTCAATGAGCTGGATTCCGTTCAAGATATATCGTATTTTTCAGTTGAGGTCTGTAAATTCCGGAAAGATGTGGTGACTCTGTAGCCGTTTTCATTGACAGGGCACACTTCGAAATTACACCATTCATCAAGGCTCCTCAAATTGCAGCTGCAAAATTAAATGAAACACTTAATACAGTTTTAAATTAAGATATACCATCAATCAAATTCAGAAAATTCATCAATCTTATCGAGCAGTATATTAATTTATTTTTAAAATTTGTGTGTGTGTCACATTCCGATTTATACAAAAATCTGCAAAATATACGTGGCTACTCAGGTTGGCTATTCTTCGGTAGAAATTTCGAGAAATGGTTTATTTCTACGCTTTTTGTTTGTAAATACAAAAATAATAGTCATTTCGAAAATTATGGCAATATAGAAGGAAATCTCAAATATAGGGGTTTCAGAAATCAGAAAATACTTTTAAAATAAATCCTTCGATTAAGAAACGGGAATATTGGTCAATAAACCAGAAAATCTTTGCACGATAACATAAAATCTATGCCATGAAATGGCGTTGCAAATGGTGAAGGAATGCAATTTATAGGATACGAGGCTCCACTGAGTAGCGAAAAAAATTCTTGAACAGATACATTAACAAGCAACCACAAGTCTCACATCATTAAAAACCACAGTTGATTGTATAATAGATGGGTTTCAAGATGTCCTCTCTCACAGTTTTGAATGACATTGTTTGGATGAGTTACACGTTTGACATCGAGTAACTCCCGCACCCAGAAGACACAAGGTGTCAGGTCGGGAGATCTGGGTTGTCAAGCATGCAGATGGGACCGAAGGAGGAGAGAGCTTTACCCAAAACTTCAAAATTTAAATCCTTGGACATGAGCGGCAATGTTTCGTGGAGCTCCATCTTTTACAATTTTTGGGGATATTCAAAAAATTAAAATTTTGACATTGTTTTTAAAATTATGTATATAATAACTTTTATTCACCAATGTATACTAAGAACAGTTAAATTGATGCCAGAGACCAAACTTTTTCAAGAAGGTCATCTAAATTGTTCGAAGCAAAACAGGGGTAGGAATTCTTTATCGAATTATTAACCAAGACAACTGAATAGGTTGTAGTATCCTGTCAGTCTTTTTCTTACACAAATCGTTTTTATCGTTCAGTAAGTCCTTTTCTTGACTGTCATTTCTTGTGGTAAAAGATAAGAGGTAAAATCTCCAAGTTAAAAAAAAAGTTTAATTAGACTATGATATAAACCAGGTGGATATTGAAGTTTTCCCTCCACCACACACTAATTTTCTCTTAAACTATTAAGTTTCGAGATCAAATTCTCCATCAGGACAATAGTTTTATTTCGGAGATAATTTTGCATTTGTTTCACAAAGGCATATTAAAAAGATTTCATGTTAACTATAAAAACCAACATTAATTAAGCTGGTGAATCTATGTCAAATATGCATCTTTTAAATGCATCAACCTTATCAAATCTAACACTTATTCTCGTAAATATGCATTTCCTCAGTGATAAGTCATTCCGAATTAATCAGAACGATGGAGACAAGATAAGACAAATATATCACAAAGCAATATATTGCTAAAGTACGTGAATTAGATAATGAAAGAGAAGCATTTTAAAAATGCTTAAAAGGCCTGTAACATCAGCAGTACTGAGAATATCATGTGGTTTGTAGGTATAAATAAATAAAAGTATATATGTAGGAATTGTATTTTCCCAGTCTAGCTTAACCCGTATTTTACCATCGTCCTATATATAGGACAGCTCAGATTTGTCGAATTTTCATAGCCAATATCGCATTTTTAATTTAAATTCCGCTTCTAAAGTATATTTTAAGATTGATAAGTGCTATTTATTATCTTTTTAAGTTCAATTTTTATCATTTTTAATTTTTTTAAGAATTTTGAATTTGGCTAATTTTTGCTACTTTAATTGACAAGAATTATATATTTCTTGTAAATAATTATGAGAAAAAAATACAATTTATTTTTTCAAATTGATTCATGGCATGTCTTATATGTTATTTCTGAGTAAAATTTGCAAACAAAAAGATATATTCAAACTGGTTTTACAAAGGTTTTAGGTGCTGTCCTATATATAGGACGATAGTAAAATCCCCTACTATGCACACCCATACAAAGGCGTTTGAAATTTCGGGAAAAAGGATTAAAACATCTATGTTTTACTTATTGTAAAACTCAATAGCATCTAGTTTGCTTGGAACATGAACCTGTAGGTGTGTCTTGAGTAATATATTTGTTCTGTTTCTTTGGCCGAGAGTTTTGATCACGTGCTGACGTTATCTTTTGTAGGGAAAAGAATACTACTGTTCGAGGTGTGATCTGATTTCACATCCGCTCCTTCAAGAACAGCATTGGAAATGAGTCGGAGATTTTTAACTGAAGAAGCTTTTGAGTATTTAATGCCATTGGCCGATGAATATGATGATAGTGATTTTTAAATTATAATATCACCACATGTTCCGGAAATTGTCACTGATGATTAAAAAGTTGATGATGCCTGCAGCAGCATTGAACATGGTCGTGCTGCTTTTGACGAAAAGATTCAAGAAGCAGATGGAACAATTGAATTTCTAAAGGAAAAAAGATGCTGCTGAATATGTTTCAACACCTACATGGACTAATTGTGCACCAATATTTTCATCAGCTCCTAATTATTTTACGGATATGATTTCAGGAAAATCACCTTGAAACTTCTCGAGATGAGGGCTGAAAATGTGATTGTCTAGCTATGGTAGAAGGTAACAAGCATGCTTGACAGAAAAATATTCACGATTTTTGTCTAAAATTCGATGAACTTTAACAAGTTTTGGGATTTTTTTTTTATGGCGGATGTTACATTTTACCCAGAGAAAAAATGTACTGGGGAAATGTTTCTGATACTGGAACAACGCTTGTTAGTCAAACAATCTCAAGAAAGCGATACTTAGATATCAAGAGATATTTATACTTCAATGACAATACTGCTATTGATTCAGATCGCTATTAGAAAGTACGTCCAAATTAGAAATCGTTGAATGAAATTTTTTAACAGTTTGGTATGCTTTCTGAATATTTAAGTAATCATGAAAGAATAGTCCGCTATTTTGGAAGACATGGAACACCCGTAAAATTTGGATACAATCTAAGAATACTCTCATCTTTCGATGTATATCCCTCTCGTATTGTACCATATCAGGCAGTAAAGAAATTATTAAAACAAATGTGGCATGACTATGAAAAGAAAGAAAAGAAATCATTAGCCCAACCAGTCGTTGAAAATTGGCTGTCTTTTGTTGAAACTCCTGCAAACCACAAAATTTATAAGGATAACATTTTTACGTCGTGTCATCTTTTTGGTCTCTCAGAAGCAAGCGTTTTTTTGCTACGGGAACAGTTAAGGAAAATAGATTGACAAAATGCTCTATAATAAAATTGCAGCTGTTCGATGGATTGACAATAGAGTTGTCTCATTGATCACCAATTTTCACGACAAAAGAGGCTTTAAAAATGTAGAAAGAAGAATGAAGGGTAGAAAGCAGAAAGTAGACATGCCATTGTGTATTGTTTCGTATAATGTGTACAAAAATGGTGTAGATTTGATGGAAAATCTCATAAAAACATTTTTCATCCATGCAAGAAAAAAGTGGTATTGACCATTATTAAAAAATGCATTTGAGACACTGGTTGCACTGGCTTAGAAACATTAAAAACGTTTCCTCCAGAACAAGTTGTAGAACTTCTCGAATTTCTTCGACATTTTACAATAGCTTACCTGGGATTGTGTGTACCTCGCAATGTTGAAAGAATGAGTTTGGGCATTCGAAAAAAAAAATCCAGATTACTCCAAATTCCAAAGTGAACCCTTTCTAGTAAATGGAAAACAACGCCAATGACAGCTTATAAACTGCACAAGAAAACCCTTAACTATTTGCCAAAAATGTAATTTAGGACTTTGCATTGAATTTTTACTACCATTTCACGTAAACCAAGATGCTTGACTGCAAAGCATGTAGTAGTGGATTGTACCATCGTCCTATATATAGGACAGCTTGCAAAAAGACAACCGATAAAGTTTTCTTAAATTTTTTAACTCTATACTTTTGCTTGATGTCTTATTACTCTGTGATAGAATTTTTTTGGAAAAGTATTAATTTTTTCTTAATGTGGTAAAATATGGGTTAATAGTGTAAGTTTAATTCCTTCCTAATAATAATTTTTCACTTTCCGTACAAGCTCATTTGCATATTGTTGTGTCAGCGGAAAGATATCGGAAGACAGCGATCAAGCGCTTTCTCACGGTGCTAATCACGTGATGCGTGGGTGTAAGCTCTCCGTTAAAACCAAGTGTAATGTTTGAATCTGCATGAGATGTCTTTTTGAATTAAAACGAAACAGACATGCGGTAGTTGCGAGCGCAGGCAGTTAACGGGTTTTCTTTCCTTCTTAGCACGGCGGCGATGGGCGATGGCTGTAACCTATAACTAAGCTGTATAACTAACTAAACCTTCTACCGAATTAAGTTGTCAACTTACATAAGTAAGTAACAAACCCTTAATCCCTCTTGTCTAAAATGTAAATAATACCTGTGTAAATACATTTCTCATTTCATATTATGCTGTTTTAATAATAAATAATTTAGTTTTTAACTCCTGTTTTTCATCCTTTATCTTTGGTGCATTTACCCCTAAGAGTGTTCCTTAAATGAAGCATACCTGTAGGCAGGGTTTGGGATTTAACCTCCCACCCTTTTCCCACATATATTTATAATATAATACATGTTTCATCAATTTTACATAAGATTGAAGATCTGCTTTTTTCTAAAGATAGACTTTTCTCTAAGTTTATTTTTAAAAATTAAAACTTCCTAGGATGCATTTATTATGTAATTAATTTTCTCCTTTACTCTATAACAAATTATATATATATAAGCAGCTGTAATATTTTATTTTCAACTTTAACATATCAAAAAACCTCATTTCAAAGTTTAAAAAAATACTTTTATTTTAAAAATAATGATAACTGATTAGAAACCGAAATATAATTCAAATAGTAGTAAAATAAAAGATTCCTAAAGTAATAAGTGTGTGGGCGAAGCTGAATGAAAACATATATTAACTCGACTATCTAACTATATCAAGCACTTCTTAAATGACAAAAGCAAAACAGACAAAATAGATTTACAAAGCAATAATTCACCTATTCAATTACCTATCAAAGAATTCATCAATATGCAGTTTTTTAGCTGATGATAAAGTTGTTTTTTTTTTATTTTGTCATCGTAAAATTTAAGATAAATAAAAACTAGACCATGCATTTTCCCATTGCACATACCATTACAACAAAAAAAATAATAATTAACAAACAGTTAAACGCAAATTAATTTATTTTATTATATTTAATATTTAGTCATTATGATTTTTTTTACTCTTGAAGAAACATAAAATGATACTAGAAGTAAAAAGATCAGAACTACTTTCGTACTAATATTTTTGAATTATTTATTCGGATAGACTTAAAACATGGTACGGAACATGAACTTGAATATTTCATCTTAATGTGACAATGTGTGAATGACAGTATGTTAGATAAGCATTGTGTAAAAATTTGGAAAACATTTTTTGAATATCAGAGAAAATATAAGTAATTGTAGAAAATAATTTTTTACTGCGCATGCGCGAGACATGTCGTATTTTTCTTCCATAACTTCGAACCCAGCGTTATCAGCGTTGCAACTTCATGAAATTTGATACACTCTAAAATGATGAGGGACCATGCACAAATTGAAATTTCTCAAACTTGAATCTTCGAATAGTTATCATTGAAATGAAATTTAAATTATGTATTTAACTTATATGCATGCATGAGTATTCAGGATATTCAACTTTCATAAATTTCAATAATAATGTTCAAAGATTCAAGATTCATGAATTTCAATTTGTGCATGGTCCATCATCATTAAGCCTCTGTTAGAGTGTCGAAATTCTCCAAGTTGTAATGCTGATATCTTTCTAAATCTTAATGATATTTGACTGGAAATTTTACGTAAGTTACCCTACATATTTGGCTCTGAAGTAATGAAAGAAAAAATTACGCTCGGTTTAGGAAGAAAAGTACCCTTGAAACTTTTGTGCTATTTGATTTTTTTGGAGGAATTCAAAAATTTAAATTTTGACATTTTTTGAAAATTAAATAATTATGTACTTTCTTACGCCTATATTTTCTCAGAACAGGTTAAACAAATGCTGTAGTCCAAATTATTTGAAATCGAAATCCAAAGCAAACGAAGCAGGGAGTAGATGCAAAATTCTTTATGGAATGCATAATCAAGGCATCTCATAAGGTAGTGACGTCCTCTCAGTCTTTGTCTGTCAGCAATAAGGGCATTATCATTGTGCAAGTCCATCTTTTGATATTTCGCATACAAATCATTCAGTTTTATTTTTTATTACAAAAGTCATATTTCTAGATTCATCAGATGTTGTTTGAAGTCAAAGGGGGAAAAAATAAATCGAAAAGAAAAAGAATGCTGGAATTTAGAACAAGCACAAGTCTTTACGTGCATTTTACAGGGTGGTCATAAATTCCGCGCCAGGAATCCACGTTTTTCTCGGAGCACATGCAGTCGAGGGTCCTCCATTTCCGATATTTACAGTTAATTACCGTTTGGCCTCATTAGAATTTAGATATAAACCTAGATATTAATTTACTAAAAGCCTCCAGTGGGGCAATTTGTTAGCGCGGTACTTATATGGCGGTCATAAACTACTCACTCATTTCAAAAACTATTAAAAAAACTTATAATGTCATGATTATGGTTTTCTTTTCTTAAATGTGAGCGCATCTTAAACAGTTTTTTTTCAGATAGGTAACGCGCCGTTACAGTGGTCTTAGATGGTGGTAAATTATTGCTCTTCCCCCATTTTTGAGAGCTATTATCTGCAAAACTATTAAATCTAGAAGAAAAATAAAAGCATGTGTTTGTGCGAAATGTTACGCTCTTTACTTTATTAAATCAATTGTATATCAAAAACTGAATAGTTTTCCAGATTTTCAAGAAGAACTGAAAAAGGAAACCAGAAAACTCGCATCGGCTTCTGCTGATCGGTAGCCAATTGCTTATGGAAATCTGTGGCTGGAGCAAATTTAGAACGCCAAAATGGTATGCTAACTATCTGAAAAAAATTTTGCTCTTTCATTCAGAAAAAGAACTCACATGTAACATTATTATTTTTTTATTATTATTAATTTTTGAAAAGTGTCCAATAATTTATGTGAACCGTATATAGCGCAAGTTTTGAAGATTAACGTAGAGGTAGCCCATTCACATTCAGAATTATTGATTATTCATTTAATTTCAGATTTTTTCAATTATTTCCAATTTCTAATTTATCGAAAGAACAACTCGTTTACACTTCGTCATTATAACCACAATAAGATGTAAAACATTGTTTAATAGCAGGTAAAAAAAAAGACTACCTCTACTCTAACGCACGACATGCGAATTCGAATTTGACACCATTAAGAGTTTTATTAAGATTTTCCATTTAAAAAAATGAACACAATTAAGTCTTTCAAGCGAACACAGGATAATAATCACTTTTTAGGGTTACATTTCGAAATTTTCATGATTTCCACATTTCGGAAGTAATCGCAGAAAAAAAATTCAACTTTGGCGACAGCACCATATATTTATGTCTATGTATTTATTTAAAAGAATAGACTTTTTTTTAATTTTCAAGTTTTTTTTACGATGGTCTCCGAGATAATCGAGAATGTAGCAGTCTCCGAAACCAAAATTAAAAAAGCTAAGCTACGCAAATATACGACAATAATAGGAGTAAATACTCCTCTTGGCTTTAGGTAAATTAGAAAAATGGCATTTGAATTGAAGACTAAAAAACAAAAATATTATTCCATAAGTGGCTGAAAAATATCCTTTCATTTTAATCTAAATACACTCAGGTATATTCCAATAATGTAAACTGAGTAAGTAAACTGATGCATGTGCATCGGAAACTAAATATTACTTTCTTATTGTACATTCCACACTGGTGTGCCAAAATTAAGCAACATTTCGGATAATGCTAGAAATTTGCAATTTATTCGAAAACTATGGTACGCAATCATGGTTAGTATGGTTATCGATGCAATGCAATTTCAATAATGTATTTAATTTATAAGAATACATGGGAATTCGGGATACTAAACTTTCCTAAAATTCAATGTTACTCTTAGATTCAAGTTACGAAAGCATTTATTTGTGGAAAACCCCTCATCAGTTAGCTTCCCTCAAACGGAAATTTAAATTCACCTCACTGAAATGTCAACCTCTTTCTGAATTTTAAAGAAATTCATCTCGAATTTTTATATAAGTTGCTCTATATATGTGGCTTAGAAGTTGTTAAAGAAACATTACGCTATATCTTCCACATGCGCAGTAAAAAATTATTTACTCCCAATACTCATAGTTCCTCTAATATTCAAGGCATTTATTTCAAACTTTAATACAATAATTCTGTAACATATTGTCGAGTGTTCTGTAAGTTTCGTATAATTTCAATGAAAAGTCTGTATGTTATAAACAAAAAACAAGCGCGAAAATTTGGGTATTTTTAAAGAATCCTTTATATCTTCCCGCATATTTGGGCTATGCTTACAAAAATACATGTAAATATTATCCACATCAAGCATAAACATTCATGAAAGTTTCATTTCGTTATCAGCTTTCTGTGAAACGGGACGAGTCGAAATCCATTTCCGTCTCCATAACTTTCTGTTTGTCCCCCTAATTGCCCTCGTGACCGAATCTTCACTGTAAAATGTGTGCGATACTAGATTGTATGCTACACGATACTCCAGACCTGACTACGAACCATAGTTCTCGCATAAATTGCAAATTTCTGGCATTTTACGAAATTTCACCTCGATTCAAAACATTCTCTGCCATCTACATGTCTACTCGCAGATGACATTGAATCCTTATTACATTGATCGCCGAATGATGCAAATGTGATTCATACCTGCCGTCTAATTAGATGACCCCATTTTCTACTCTAGTTAACTAGAGATAAGAGAGAAGGGGTCCTCTATTTAGATAGATGGTTCGAATGTCAGACGTAAATCATGGCAGCGAATGTGTTAACTTTTAGTGCTCCGTTGGCTCCTATAAAGGGACATTGAGTTTCGTGCATACTTTACCCTCAAAACGCATACGATCTACTTTTTTACTCAACCCGTTTAGACAGAACATTACCGAGATCGTTACGACTTGTTTCGGTTGCTAATCAAGGTAAATGCGTAGTCTTTTAAGGAATTTTATCTGTGAATGTGACAGGCAAAAGACAACCCGCATTAATTAGTTTTTGGAGCGCTAAAGGTCAACAGTAATTCTATTGACAGTAGATATCTCGTCTGTTCCCCTTCCACCTACAAAAAATCTAATAGGTGTTCTCCAACACAGTCTTTAAAAGTTTATTTAATGCTTTCATTTATTTAGAAGGTAATATTGTCTCTAGGGACACCATACATCATAATTTGTCTCTCGAGGAGGTACCTTCTTTACCCCAAATGTACACTATCTTACAAAGATATATTCACAATCTTAAGCCAATCAATGAAAAGTTTTGCACAACTAATATTACGCGCAAAGTTTTCTTTCTGTATTTACAAAACAAATGCATTAACTTTTTAATTAATTTGCATCAAATATGTTACTAGAACAAAAGTACAGAAAATTTTAAACTTAAGAGTGGTGGTAGTTTCCAAATTTTTATAACATGAACCATTATGAGGAACCATATAATCGTTGAAAAATATACTTTCAAGAAGAGAGAAAAACAATATTAGATGGAACTAAACGGGAAAAAGCAACTCGCAACATGGAACTATGTTCTTATATCCTTTTCTTATACGAGTTATTTACACAAATCTTTGCTGTCATCAGTTTTAACAAAATAACAATTAAATGCCTTCTTCATTAACCAAATTACAATTAAATGTCTGCTTTTATCAGTGTAACAAAATTACAATTAAATGTCTGCTTTTATCAGTAAAA